>WURT03035812.1:4886-16487 GCA_009936505.3 Holothuria glaberrima
GAGATATTTGTCCATGAAGTTTAATTACATAACCTGTTGGGCAAACGCTACTCATCTTCAGCATTTCGCATGCATGTTCATCCACCCCTGCCCAATTGTGGACCAATGGAAAACTTGGGTAGACGTTGTTTATCAACTGTTATTTAACGATTTATCAAGGGGTCGATTACCCAACTGAAAAGAGATATTTGTCCATGAAGTTTAATTACATAACCTGTTGGGCAAACGCTACTCATCTTCAGCATTTCGCATGCATGTCATCTTCAGCATTTCGCATGCATGATCACAATTTAATAGATCCTCATCAGCATTCAGGACTTCGAACAAAAAGAGGCTTATAAAATAGTTTTCGACCCAGTATAAAAAGAAATCCTGAAATCTACGCACTTCTACCATGTACCGAAACTTCTTTAGTATTGCTGCTTGTCATGATTATCAAAAAATCTTGTTCGTAGTACATTGTTCCTATGAACATACAATGTTTTCTCCTTTTTGTGAAAATCTTCGCATATCATTAGACCTACATTTATTTGTGCTAGTCTACCTTTAAGGAAGTATGCTTCTCCGTTCTATTTCATGAAAGTTCCGGGATTCCCGCTCAGCTGACCTACCAAAACTCCACCGTCTGTCATTTAGTCGACTGGCTCTTAAAAGGTCCATTCATTGATGGAAATGACGATTTGGCCATTGCCTGAGTACCAAGGCTTCACGTGAATCATAAAAGGTTTCAGCTAAATTTTCAACATTTCTTAGAACCCAGAGCTTGTGCATAAGTATATTCACATTGGTGGGAACACTTCCTAACAGGAACCTGCGGATGGAAGTAAAGCACACGTCTTCCTTCGAGCAACAACGTACATCATGGAGCGAAAAACAATGGAAGATTAAGAATCTAATGGAATGTCGTCACCGGATCACCACTATATTATGTAAAAAATCAAGTTGTTTGTCCGTGGTCACTATGGATGATTTCATTTGAGGGCTGCTTACCTATAACTTTCCGTTCAAATAATAATTGTCATAGTTCTATAACTGCATAAGGGAATGGACAAGAAAAATGAATCTACTGTGCTCTTAACCAGTGGCTAAACTGGTTGTATGAAAAGTCTCCTCATAGCTTAGATGACAGGCTCAGCGGATGGGTCACACATCTGGGACACTATCCAAACCGCCAACACAGACCTGACAATGCAAGCTGGCTGGATAGCGATCGTAACATCGCAACGATGACCAGTCTCTCTTTGCTTTAGACCATTTATTGTCGAGGATTAGCTCGTGACAGATAAGTAAGGACAATTGTGTAGAATTCCTGTTATTAGCTTTACCTACATGCCACTACCAGAACTATCAATGATAAATCGATTAATCATCGGCTTTTCTATTTATAAAGCTAGCTTTTTCAAGTTTAAAAAAAGAATGGTCAGTTACACGAACTAGATGCGGTATGATGAAAAACAAATTTTGCAACTATAGCTATTTTCATTTTTTCATTTTAGGAAATGAAATAAAAAAATTTGTGCATCCTTTCTAAAAATTTACAGCTTGAGGAATAAATAGTTTAGACAAAAACTTGATAGTAATTATGGTATCAAAGAAATTATTGAGACGGATTATAAAGAACTACGTAGCAAATGCATAATTTGTTGTGGCTCTATGACATCATAACAGACCTGCTACAAGTCATCTTTTTTGCAAATGGTGGCACCCTGTCATTGCATTAAATAGCTATATCTCTAGAAATATCTCTAGAACGGAGCAAGCTATAGTAAAGCTGTTTGCTGCTACGTGTTTGTAATTTGTTGCTTTATCATATGTACCTACTTAGAAAGCAGTATTTCTTTGGCCTTTAAAGCAATTGTGTTCATTATTTATTTGCAATTTTCTTTCATGGTTGAATGATACATGGAACCAGAAACGAATGTAACCGTCTTGAGCGTGATGCCTTAATTACGGCCCGTTTAATGTGTCACTTACAAAAATTAATAATTCCGATTATTGACCTCATTGTTTATAACTATTGGTTGAGATATATGACGTCACTCACACCTCTCTAGGCCTGCAAGCAACATGTATGTTCTTTCGCTTGATTCTCTTTATGTGTGAGGGTGAGGATGGGTCCTTAACTTAAACTAAAATTTAAGTATTGATTGAAGTAAATAATCGTGCACAAATGGAGTAACTGTTCCCATTAAACGATGATTCAAACCTTATACATATGGAGAAGGTAATTTTTATAGGAAGTTGTGGTTACATTTTTATGACATAGTATTTAATTTTGTTTTGGTTTTCTTGGGTATATAAAATACGTAATTGTTACAAGTTTGGGTTTGTCAGCTTCAAAATTGCTTCTCATCAATTAAAATAGGTATGTGCAACAAGTTTCAACATGCTGGGAATAGCCCCTTAGCTACTTTTCAAATTTGGTACCCGTCATAGTAGGCACATGGCAGGTACCTTGGATTAAGTCAAGTTTAATAAAGTATTGTGTTTGTGCATTCACACATGAAGTGCTCAGAAAATGTCCAGTGACCAGCACAATAGAGGCGGTGTGATTGCATTCTTCTATGAAGCTGAACACAAAAGCCACTGTGGCTGGAAGGATTTATCTTTTTTCCTGCTTGGGTACTTCAATTTTTTCAAATGAGCTAAGGGCAGGTTCCTCTCATGAAATAGTTATCAATTCAGCCTCCGACGTGAGTGTATGTGTTTTTTTCTCAGAACAGGGCATTTTGTAGTTTTCTTCTTTTCGGTATTTTCGTGATTGATGCACGTCCGTGATAATAATTCAGATCACTTTCCTGTTGTCCCACCGCTTACGTGTTTGAAAATCTTTATTCATGTTTTTATGTTACTGATTTTAAGTGATGGAATTTATCTAAATAGTCATCACACCTACTTGTGTTTTCCATCATACCATTCAGCTAGAAATGGAGAGTTATTAATCTAACCTTGACATTTGATGCAACTGAGGGGAATTTCCATAAATTACATTTAACTGTTGCTGTTTGCAACGAAAGAAATTGTGGCGATAAATATACACTTAGGCTACTGGTCGGTAATCTGCACCATCAGTTTTTATTTCAATTAGTGGGCTCTGACATACAGCTAATCACGTGGCACCTAATACAACATGGTACTATCATGCACCTTCTTTTGACAATGAAAAGGGGCTCTGGACAGGACGTTTCTTTTGGACAAAATATAGCTATTTGCGGTACTGGCAACAATTTTCCGAATTCGCTTTAAGTACGATACAAAATTTTCTTACACTGTTCCAGCGTCAAAGAAGATGTACCGGATATAAAGAGTTGAAATAAACCTGAGAACGCACTTTGGATAAGAAAGTCGGTAAACGAAGAGAAGACAAGAGAAGAGCGTTTTGTTGTTCTATCAGAACAGAGGTAATTGGCCATACCGAAGATAAAAAGCGATTCGCTGCACAGTTCTACTTTCATATTTGCGACTTTGTGACGCGGGCTTCATTCAAAACCTAGTTAGGCGTCCTTTTGCAAGTCTTAACGTTCTTTTATATGGGTCTTTGATGCCATCAAATGAAAAATAAACAATGTAAGTTATTAGCAGCACCACAGTATACTTGAGTCTCGTACGTACGATTTGCTTACATAAATTTGATAATTAAATATCGACGATATTGTAGGCTAGAAGTTACACTTTTAAAGCTTGTGTAGGCTAGTTATTATACATAGAGAGATATTCGACGACGCATTGAAAACAGCACCTTAAACTCAGCTGCAACGCATCTTTAACGTTCACGTAAAGTCTGAGGGTAGTTGTTCTACCAATCGGTTCGCTCTCTGTGGCGTGATCAGCATAATGATGTGGCTCAGCTAAAGACAAACTTAGCACGCAGCAGTTGAGTAATACATTTTATACAACGGTAATCATCCCGTCTAAGCCTAAGGTAAGTAAAGACCTAATAAATATTAATTTTCTTCAATTAGGCATACTGTTACAATCTCATAACCGCTTCTTGTCTAATTTTTATCTGTTGCTATCCGCTTTATTAAATATTGCCTAGGCTATGATCACAGACGCGTATTCAGAGGGAGCATTGGGGAGAGCGCTCCTACTCCTCCAATGTTGAAAGTAAAAAGAAAGGAAGATGCTATGCTCTCTCACAGGATGATACACTCAACATTTTTCAAATCGGTAGTCATACTCTCTGGTTAAAACCCCTGCCTATGGGGTTGGATCAGAACTCTTCTCCTTACTAAGGCAAAAGTCTTTAGGGAATGGAATCAACGAGTGGGGTCTGCTATAGATCTCGGATCACTTCTCAAGGGTATCGAGTCATGGGCCCCAATTTCCACCTCCCCGTCCCATGTAATAGTATGGATACAAATTGAAATTCACACAAACTGATATCAGGGCCGCCAGATAATGTACGTTTGTGTGAATACGCAGATAAAATTTTTGAGGTTTTCCATTGTCTTCATTTTCACAAGAGCAAAAACGTACTCATCCGAGAATGTCCTCTCCCCAGAGCGTATTTAAAGATATGTGAAGGTGTGCATGAGACTTTCACCCTTCCTCCTAAAATAAGAATTTTGAAAATGATGCATGTGTAGATGATCCCCATATTCAAATCAGCATTTTCTTCAAGTCCAGCATGTTGCTAAGAGAAATATTTGGTGGGTTTTTTGGTCTGTTTTCACCTGATAGCTTTCACGGGCGAATGTGTGGTATATAATACAGTTTACAGTGACAACAATTGTCTGCATTTGTCATATAATTGAGAAACAACAAGGACAGAGAATTCTCGATTCCTAGAGGAATATTCCAACATGACTCACTGCCCCATGACCTGCGCCAAATGTGCTGTCTTGCGTTTTCGATCTTGCCATTTGAGAACCTGCCCTTGAACCAGACAGTCGTGAAGTCGGTCGTCGGTGCAAGGGCCATTGAAATAACGTTTGAAGCTCACTTTATTAGAACGAAAACATGTATTACATACGCACTCCAGTCAGAAAGCAGCTTGACTAATGGGTGTTTTTATGCGGCGTTTCTGGCGTCTTTGTGTTAGTGAGGACTGAACCGCCCCGATCAAAAACCTGGTTACGCTCATGCAAGAGCCCCTCAGCGAGACTCTAGATATGCAGTGGTGGATCCAGGACTCTCTTCTTGGAGGGCGAAGTATCTGGATGTGGAATTCTCATATCGGAGATGTGTTGCACTTATTAAAATGCTGCTAGTGTAAGATGGTTGTACTCCGTGATTGTGTGGGGCTTAGGGATTTGGCCTTTGAGCCTCCAAAATTGTGGGCATAAAAAGTCATAATCAAATAGCATTGAATGGGCATTTAACTTACCTCAAGTCACAGTTTGACATTTTATTTTAGAGTAGTGTAACTCCAACTAACGGACAGAAGATTTGATGCTGCAGTGACGTTTTGAATAGGCGGATATTTAATGATATAAGTTGAATGCAGATGTAGAACAACAAGTTCTAGTCAGTTAAGCTGGCTCACATCAAGTAATCATGGGACAAGTATTTGCCATGTGTGCTCACGAAGCGTGCCAAAATTGTTGTTTTCTGTAAGATTTTAGTTATGCAAAATCAAATGCATTTAATGGGAATGTTTTTTCTTTGCGAGAATAATTAGAATAAGTGCCCTTTTTGTATCGGTAACTTATCTGATTGTGAGAGTTGGGGGCCAAGGGAAATATTTAGGGCAAAATCCTCCAGAATGAACGTATGCGACAACTAGGTTTCCCATCCCAAAGTGGACTGATTTTTTAATTATTATGACACGACTATAAGCAGTCATGAAGGACATTGAGCATTGAATAACAGGAGATGTTCTTACTTTAGAGGCCTATAACCAGTTCAATTAACAATTTTAACTTTCCATGAAGGCTCCATTGGGAGAAGCCTCCGCTCCCCTCCTCCCTCCCGCCTCACCCTTGAGCGCCCTTATGCTCCCACCACGCAATTTGGGGAAAATGTTACCTAATAAACCTCTACAGAAATCATCAGTTGTGTCTAATACGGTGTCAATTAGATTAACATTTGAAAAACACCCGATACTAGTGGGTATAATTTCCATGGTATGGGCTTTTAAGAATAGAAAATTGTTTCACAAGCTACCATTGCAGCCCTGCCTTCTTCTCTGGCAATGGTCTACAGCTATCAGAATTTATTTTGGTACAATGATAGTATAAGTTACCTTTGAGATAGAAAATTGAAGGTTTTCTTTCACTTTCTTCCTCGGATAGATTTGTAAGAATTTAAGATGGCATCTTTCGTCTGTGGCGATGACTATCCCAGGAAAAGATTTGCCGGGAAAGTAGCAATATGTACAGCGTCTTGGTGTGTAGTTACTTCTATTGTCCTGTACAAGTATTTTATTTTCTATTGCCCTGCAATAGACGATTTGGGGAATTGTTTTCACACAACTCCTTATGGGATGGGTCAAAGGGGAAGTGAACCACTCACACAGACGAAAAGCTTGTCAACGTACAGCTGGCCTTGTGACCCCACCGAAAGTACTAAATTACCCGACTGGTTTAATATTCTGTTTACTAACAGTAGCTCTTCCGAGGTGAGGCTAGGAATAAATGGATACTGTCTTTTGCAGTTATTAATATTTGCTACTGCTACCACAAAGTATTAGGAGAGCGTCATGTAATTGCCTATATAAATAAAGATTTTGAAAAATGCAGGTATCTTGGGAAGATAAGTTTTGACTTTGTTATACATTTTATTACAAACATCTCACCGTTGTAAAGAAAGTCTATATAACTTACAGCTAGACAGAAATCTAATTGAAACCTTACTTTTTTATCAAGAATCGGGTTAGAAGCAGCTGAGCGGATAGCTAGGGAAGGAGCAAAAATAGTGATATGCAGCCGACGTCAGGAGAAGGTAGATGCTGCTCTGAAAAAGCTTCGTGATCAGAACCTGGAGGTCTCTGGTATAGTTTGTCATCAAGCTGAGAAATAAGATAGACAAAGACTAATAGATTTTGTGAGGTAAAATTACATGAAAACGAACACTTCGGACTGATAACTGTAACATTTAATGAAGTAGCAGCAATGGGGGAATTCAAACAAAACTAAAGCCGGCTGCTCACTTAGCGACCAACGGCTTGCGAGCTCTTGCGACTCCTTGCGAGCTCCTGCGACCTCGAGAAGATCGCTAAAGAGGGTTTACTCGCAAGAGGTCGTAGCTCGCAAGCCATGATCGCAAGAGCTCGCAAGGTTTTAAACATGTTTAAAAATCTTGCGACCGTCGCAAGAGGTCGTAAGTCGATCACATAATGTGAGAGGGTGGTCGTAAGAACTCGCAAGAGGTCGCAAGGTTTTGCTGCACGAAGATTGCAAATCTCTACCCAAAATCGAAGAAGCTGGTAATTTTGGAAAGTAAGTCCCAACCGGTAAGACGGCGTATGCCATCTTATTCTGTTCGAAATAGAGGCTCTCCACTTACCGTGAAAACTGTTGAGCATGTCCCTCTTTTCCTAGTCAAGGAAATCTCCAAAAGAACTTGAGCGGTACCAGTTGCGTGTTTCATTAAAATATAGGGAGAAAATTGAGAGCGTATATACGGGCCGTTGCCATTGTGGACTAGAAAAAGAGGTCTTCAGCAAAACACACCTTCCCATTTTCATGGTTTACAGTACCATACTATTGTAAAACATTGTAATTCCCCCGTCTTTATCACCTTTGACACCTGCAACCATCTTCATTTGGGAATTGAAACCAATATCAATTTCATTTTCATACAAAATCAGTTCGATAAATACTATGTTTGAGTTTCGTACACTGGGATTTAATCTTGATCTAGTCAAAAGATTTAACGTTAATTGGTATGTAGCCTACCCTGGATCTCATCCACTGCATCCAGCTCTGCAAGACCGTAGCCCCTATATAAAATACTAAAACTTACTTTTGGCTTAGTTCATTCGGGTCGGTTCTACAGGGGGTAGGGCGGGCTTTAGCCCCAAACCTTTTCTAAGCACACCCCCAAACTTGAGCAAAAATTTGTGTATACGTTAGTAGTGATGTGTTCATATCTACATATATATCACCCTAAAGTAAGATTTTACCCCCACCCCACCCTCTTTTGACGGCTATCTTTCCTGCTACGTTTTCTGAAAATGATCTTCAAATTTGAAAAATGGAAGATATATAGGCCTAAGAAAAGATCTTGTGTAGGCCTAGGTGTGTATGGATTTTTTAAAAAGTACAGTAGGAGTGCCCTCTTTATGGGAAAATTCTTCAAGCACAACTAAACCTGTTGCAGGGAAACGGAGTGTAATCACCAGACGAACTGTAGCAGGGATGGGTGCCCTCATTCTAGTACATTTCTTCTCGATCCTTGGTCCAAAGTTATTCAACAACTCCTGGAAGAATTCTGGGCAAACTCTCTGGGATGATACGTATCAAGGTATGCCCTCAGTAGTCAGTTCCTGCATAGGGGTATCATAGTCAGTGGCGTAGCTACTAGAGGCTTTGGCGCCCAGGTGTAAGAGTAAAAAATCGCGCCCCAGTTATAATTATAATATCGTAAAATAAATTTTTTTTGGTTGTGTAGGCTTTAAGCATATCTGCACCGTACCATGCACTGTAAAAATAAGCAGGGTGGCGCCAGGATTTGACTGATGGGAGCAAGCTCACCGAACGGGGCCAACAACCCCATGCTCCGACAAAGGTGATGAGTTGCCAAAAAAGAAGAGAAACGTAAAATTTTCGCCGCGCTAAGCGCTCCGAAAAATTTTGACCTAATTTGGCAAAAATTTGAAAACTTGAGGCTGTTCTTGAAGCAAATTTGAAAAATTTGGGGTTTTCTGAAGGAATAGTGGAAAATTTCGGGTCTTCATTGAAGAATCTTTCGCATAGTTCTCGATCAAGTCGAAACTCAAAACTCTCCGTTTGACATCTGATTGAAGTGTGCCACGAAGGAGGCATCGAATTCGTGGTTATTTGAAATTATCTCACCTTCGGTGGAATCTGCCCCGGGCCCGTAGCCACAGAGGGGCATTTCAGGGCAATGCCCCTCAAAAATATTTCTGCCCCCAGATGAAAATTGAAACTGCATAATAATTAATGTGGTGGAATCTGTTATGCCCCCAATCACAACACATGCCCCCTAAAAATGTGGAGCTGGCTACGGGCCCGATCTGCCCAGTCTTAATATTCACGCGACGTCGTGGTCTATATCATTCCACACCTTTCAAAATATACTGCCTTGGAACTGTGCACTGAAGTACCCGAAATTTCCGTGACGTAGTCAGTACAGAACAGGATAAAAAAGAGAGAGAAAACGGTCGAAATGGACCGAAAAGAAATCACAGTCTATAAATTTGAGGGTGGAGTTGGCTTGGTGGTTGAGTGTACTGCCTCGCACACTAGAAGTCCCCGGAATCAAATCCCGGTGGTACCACATGGAAATTTTCTGGGAACCAAAATTTACTTGTTCAGCATAGCTGTTCACAGTGATGCTGAGGGGGTTCAAATTGGTGAATTAAATTGGGTATCTGATTGTCCGTTTCAGGAAGTTGTCCGATTCAGGTAGTTTTGACCTTTGCTCTGTTCAGCTGTCGAGCAATGGTGCGAGCAAGGAACCTCCACCCCTCCCAGCCATTGGGAAAGTGGCTAAAGACTGGTGATACACTCACGTCCGTCCGTCGGATGGGACGTTAAATGGCAGTCCCGGGAGCAAGATTGGGAGCAATTAGTACACGCCTGCCTCGTTAACCTACAGGCTGACCCTCAAACGTTAATCCTACATTTGCTAATAAAAACAGCTACATTCAAGTTCCCATTAGTAACTGGAAAATATCCATGCTTGACGACATACATCACTTCCGTCATGTTTGTCTAAAAAGTGCTCACATTTTTACTCTCATTCTTCCATTTCAGCGCCCTCCACACCCGGCGCCCGGGACACGTGCCACCCCTTGACTCCCTCTAGCTAAGCCACTGATCATAGAGGCCATATATTTCCCACCGCAGGAGCGAAGGACGAACCCAGACAACGGCGGGCCATATTCATCCTCCTTCCTCTGCGTCTCAACATATACCAATAGTATAGCTGCTGCTAAAATACATTAATGTGTATCTTGCACGGAAATCTGTTCTAATGAAGTGCCAGTCATGTTGCACTTCGCACTAGGATGTAGGTTTACGTACAAATAATACAAAATTCAGGCAAAAATTACCATGACAGCACCTACATGGTAGCAAGAAGTTGCTAGGTGTGAGAGCAATTAGCTCGCAACCGGTCGCAAGAGCTCGCAAGAAAAGGCGGTCGCAAGAGCTCGCAAGGAATGGCAAGAGCTCGCAAGCCTTTGGTCGCTAAGTGCGCAGCCGGCTTAAAGGGATATTGCGTTTGAAATGCACCAACATGGCATACAAAGAATATAGCTTCAATTACTATTTAGCAATTCAGTTTCACCAATGAACTCCAGCAATAGCTTCATCTCCTCAAAATATTACGTACTACAAGAGTTACGGAAGTTGCAACATTTTAATTTTTTAAAGTTTGGGCCAACAAATTATTCTTGAGCAGCAAATAACTGAATTTCTTTCAGTGGGAGTCTAATTCCTTAAAAAGAAGGCTACAGTACTACCCTATCATGAATTATCTATCATTCTGTAACTATAAATTCTGGTTTGAAAAGTATGAAAATTTCGTCAAAACAAACGCAACATTTCCCTTTAATTCAGGATGTTGAAAGTATTCATGGTGGTATTGAACGTAGCAGTATTTGTGTGGCTCATCTTTAGAAGCGTAAGGACAATGTTTGCAAACTGGAAACCTACAGCATCTCTAGTTCGTACTTAGAGCTTGCCTTTTTAGTAACTTTTAGTTTACGGACTCCAGTGCAAGAAACACGAACAATTCCCTACCAGTGGTAACAGAGAAAAATTTGCCAAAAATGTCTCCTAGATAACCGGAAATTGGACTTTCCATTCCTTTTAAGATGTATTTAAACATTTTCTTCATTGTTATTTACACTTTTACATATGCGTAGTTCTTGCCAACCATCGAGCAGCTAGGAAACCCTCGGTATATTTCTCTGGAGTCTGATACACACCAATGAGTACGTCGTATTATGGGACACTAGTTTCAGGATTATTAAATCGCACTTGGAAGAAAGGTCCATACCATCTTTTTTTTCAAAATATAGCAGATAACAATCATTTTTGTCACAAATTTATGCTTTTATACAATTTGTTACAGTACACACTAGTAAAAGGGAACGTTTTGAAAAGGCGTACGTTGTGTACTCTTGGGTAAATGATGGAAAAAGATATCCCTGGTGGCATTGTTGACAACAGTAGCAGCTGTTAAAGCTATTATCAACTAAAGTACTGTTACCTCTCGTATTGCGTGTTGCTTTAATGAAAAATATGAGCATAACTATTTATTTTAATTTATCTCTCTCAATATTCACGACAGATAAACATTATCATTCCCAATTCACGCGTGCACTGAAGTTTTGTACAAAATCACCTATGCTGACGGAATTCCGCGTACGGACTCGGACGTTGTATGGTCCATTCCAAGTAGTCGCCTCTGTTGAGATACATGTTATGAAGAAGGAAAAATTGAAATATATTTAGACCCACGTTC
>WURT03035812.1:16587-34028 GCA_009936505.3 Holothuria glaberrima
TCCATTCCAAGTAGTCGCCTCTGTTGAGATACATGTTATGAAGAAGGAAAAATTGAAATATATTTAGACCCACGTTCGCTATCTTGAATCCTCTTCTGGCGTCATTTTCTTATCAACAATTGGATGCCATGTGAGACCATTCTTCGTATAGTAACGTTTGACTAGTTTTTTAGTAGAAATTGTGAGGGTGACGCAATTGACATGTAATGACTCGCAACACTGTTGCATTTCTAGGTTTGTACTTTAAAATAAGTTTGATTTAATTTCTTCCAGACATTAACAACATATGGTGGTATATACCTATTATTTGCCAGTGCTGGTGTGAATCCTTTAACTGGCGCTATGTTGACAGTAAGTTTGAAACGCAAATATTAAAGACATTATACCATCTTTCCAACATCATCAATTAAACTAAATAGGGAGGGTTTAATGCCAATGGTACTTCGTAATGACCAAAAAATTACATAAAGTATTTTGCAAACCGATTCAAAACACAAATCGTAATTCTTTTCGTGAAATAAAAAATGAACATTGTAAATTTTGATCATTTTCGTCGCATTTATAAAACAAAGGCTTGAGGCGGTGTCAGATCTCTCAAATTGACATGTTTTTTTTTTTTTTTTTTTTTTTTGCATGAAGTGGACAAATGTACAGGTGCCACGGGGATTGCTAGCTGGTGTCCAATTTGCAGTCTTTGCCGGTACCACTGAAGAAAACTAACATACTTGCCTCATACATATGCTGGTGACGGTATAGACTTGGGTGAAGGTTTTTCCATAGTTTAGTGAAGATTCATTCACGTTTGTGTGGAGGCTTAGTACACAAATGTAAATATAGCATGCAGATGCTCACCCATCAGGAAGGGTACAAAGAAAGGCTGTTCTCCCTCTAGGCTGAGAAAAGGAGGAGAATATCAGAGGTTAAAGCCTTAGGCACCACAAACGTACACCGTCTTTTAAAAAGTAACAATATATTTGTCATCATATTTTTGCAGGTGACAGAAGAAAATGCAGTAAGGTAAGAAGTATTGTTCGTGTTGATTTGAAAAGGAGGTAACGCTCAGCTTTTCTATGAAGGCATTTGTGCTTTTCACTATAGCAAGAAAAAGAGTAAGGGTTGGGGCCTCAAAAAGGCGCGGAGGCAGAAACTCACTTAAATTCCCAAGGTATACCCCTGGTCATTTTACTGTGGAAAACCAAGGAGTACAATATCCTTGTTATGTAAGAAGTTTTAATAGTTGGAACTTTTATTTGAAATGCATTTTGATAAGTGTCAAAAAACCACAAAATTTACGTATTAAGATCATTACAAGATTACTGATTACATTTTCTACGGAAAGTCTTTTACCCTGAACATTAATTACAATTCTTCTACAGTTACTTGATGTGAATGTAAAATCAACTTTCCTGATTATTCGGGAATGTGTACCACACGTGATTGAGAGAGGGTAAGTTGCATGCTTGATTTCCTGTTGCCTGTTTATCATACTTCACCCTTCTTTTGTTCTACTGATTTTTATTATGTTTCAATTAAAAATTGTAAGAAAACAGTGCCCATAAAGTACTGGAATCCTATTCAATGGATACATTTAATTGCGATCGAGTTGCACAGAAAGCCTCCTATTGTATGGCCATGTGCAATTGCAAGATGTCGAGAGGAAGACGCATCTTTCTGAAATTAGTTTTGCATCTATTCAATTCCTATTTTACTTTTCGATGTATTGCATGCATAGAAATTAAAATAAGGCAGGATGAATTGTGGCTATCTGGACTGAAGGCATATGTTTAGCTCTCTGTACGACAAAAAATAACGACGCATAATACATACATCACGCCGTTGCTTTTGCCCTAGTTATTGGCGGAGAAACTACAAGTTTTCAAGGTAGGATTATAAAATAAAATCTTTAAGCACGATAACATACTCCTGTTACCTAAAAATTACCCCGAAACTTTCGAAAAACGGATAAATGACGTTTAACTTCTGAAGTTGAATGAGTGCACAGTATAGTTACGTATGCATATGGAGACACGCGTAACAACCGCTTTTTGCCGTACATTGGAAGTGCTCACATAAGTTCGGTGGCTGGACTGGTTAAACACAGAGCGATTCACTGTGTCAGCGTTCTCTCTTACTTTAACTTCTATGATTGCAACACACTGTTCTCTGGTAAAAACTATTCAGCCCTTTGGCATTTGCTGTAATGTAGTGACAAGAAAATGAGATGGCAATGTTAACGAGATCAATTAGTCATGGATATGCTTAGGCTTACCTTCTCATCATTCATTTAGATTTGTGTTGGAAATGCTGCAGCTTTTACCGTTAACTGTACGTCGATAGACGTCACTGCAGAATGGACTTTTTTGAGTACAATATAGAAGTGTGAATAGAACCTAAACTAAACATTTGATCAACATTATGCTGATTTTTTTAAAATCCTCAAACTTTACAAGTGTGAGAACTGGTAAATATAACAAATCGTATTTTTGAGTACATACCTTATGACATTCTACCGTGATTTCATTGATTATATTTACAGTATCACACAAAATATCATGTAGTCGGATGATTTCATGCATAGTAAATACAAACTCGTTTTTTTTCCTAGAGGAGGTGCTATTGTGACCAATTCAACGGTTGAAGCATTATTTCCGGAATTAACTAAGGACGTGAGTGGAATATATGTTCTCTTTTGCTAGTATCTTGTCAATCGTTGCATCAATGATAAAGGAAAGCGTTGTACACAAATTGTGTGTCGTACGTCCGTATACCAATGAAAGTGTATATTTCACACCGTTAACATGAAGCGCTTAATCATCGTATTGCAGTTTTGTTGTGTATTGTATCGTTGGTTTCAGTTACGAAGTAGACCAATAGGTAATAACTGGTAAAGTGGTCCGTAACTGTACATATGTGTATAACAAGAGTGAATTGAAGCAATAAACCTTAGCTATTGGGGGTTTATGGTTGTTCTTCAGCCTAGCCCTTAAAAGCTGGTGTTTTCATCCAAGTGAAATCTACATATTTTACATCTGGCCCTTAACTTCTCGTCAGACCCCTGAAGTATAATTATAACGGTAGTATCTCTAAACATTTAATCCTCCAAATCTTTGATAAAGGGTTTACTCTCTCTTATTAGTGTACAGTATGATTATGTATTAAATATTCAAATGGTATCTGATCGATATCGGCTAATATTGAGAAATGAAATCTCGGATATGAGTAACATAGGTTATTAGTGAAATCGCCAAAACGTTAATCGTTGTGGTTGTTTTGTATAATTTGCGAGTCCTCTATAGCTTGTTCAACAGCTCTTCCTGGTGAAAAGGAAATACCGGACGAAAATCATGGTAATATCTTCTTATGCAGGTGAAAATGTGTGATTAGAATGGCTTAAGTACACTGAATCCGAGCGCGCTATTTATTTCGGTTAAACAATCATTTTTTAAGTGTGCTGCTTGATTAATCTTCAACAGAAATCTCTCTTCATAGCTTTTGCGATTTTTTAAAGCGCGACACCTGAATGTCATATCTCATTTTGGTTCATGCATACCTGAAATTCCATTCCTGATAGGTAAAAATGCATGTGTAAGGTAAGGGATTTTATACTTGTTAGTGTTATTTGATATGAATCATAAATGAAAACGGTCAAATTTAGACATTTCTACGAGATTAGGTATTCTATTCGTAACAAGGCAAGAGATATCTAATAATAGACCTGATGCATACTAAGATGCACACCGTCAGCCACCTTCAAGTTAACATAACATAACATATGTAATGGAAACTGGCAAATGGCAGAAAGCTATTGTTAAAGCTTAAAAATAAATTTATTTGGTTGGACTTAAATTCCATTAGGACTGTGCTACTATAGTACCATACATTGTAGTATAAACAGTATAATTTTTTGAAATTTTGAAAAACAGTTTTGGATTATTTGTTATAAAATATGGCCAGATATTAAAGGCAACTGTGTCAAAAGTATTTTCTAATGATTATTTCTCATACTACTTTTATTCATTATGATTGTTATATTGGCGGCCATTTTGTTTTTCGCCATCTTGGTTAACCTGAATCTCGCCAAAATGGTCCCAAAAACTAATTTTGGAATTTGTGTTATAAATATGACCGAATTTTAAGAGTCGACACCTCAAAAATATTTTTTAAGAATATTTTCTTTATTATTTACTGAAGAATATTCATAATTTTTCCACCATTATGATTTTGGCAGTCATTTTGAATGATTGCGGCCCAACATATTTACTGTCACATGATTTCGTGTTTGGGGGACCATCAGATTTCAAAATATATTCGTTCGGAGAGTTGTGGGGGTGTCCGTGAGGTGCCTCAGGCCCATGGCCTATCTCTTTACTGGGAAGATCACTACAATGTCGCTTTAAACACTTTGTTAACATCAGGGGTTATGTCATGACCTTTGACCTTTTAACGACATCAGTAATTGACAAAAATTCTTAAATACATTCCATGAGTTGATATAAAGGACACCTTGCGCTGCAACATGACAACAAACAGGTGGTGTCTAACCCACAAGGTATACCCATTCATGACACACTTTGTTACCCCTATCCCCACAATGAAGCTACAAGTGAAATTTCGGGTTGACACAAAAACCTACTTTTAGTGCATCTTAGGAACCAAAATATTTGCTGTAACATTATTTTCATAATCTTCTGGTCATAGGAAATTAAAAAATACCAAAGACGTTTAGTTCTGGGGGTACATGTGGACCCCCTAGCCCACGGACTATTACGATTTCTATCTGGGCTGATACTGATAATATTAATTTGTTAATTCACATATGATGTAATTCATTTTGCTGAGGAACGAACCGTGTAGCGAAGCAGTGAAGAATTCAAAGGTCATTCTGATAATTCATTTTGTCACATATTAAAACATACTAAAGCACTCTTCCTTCCAGTAATTATTTTTTTTAAACCAAAACTGATTATCCCAGGAAAGGAACATGTATACAAGAATTATTGATCAAAACTTAATACAAATCTCCAGTCAAAGGATGCAAAGATGCGCTGTAATAAAGTCAAATGCAACAGTTCAGGTTCACAACAAATCAGAATATGAATTCATATACATGTTTCCCAGTTCCAAGTGACCCCTTAAGACCCTTTTAACCGAGTCCGTAGTTTTTCTGTTGCCAACGCAAAAATCTCTTTGTTGGGAGAATGGCAAAGTGCAGATATGCACCCATTCATAGGGCCCAGTCAACGAAATTGGTCAGTGGCACTTCTGGTGCACGTGAAATGTGCATATAACAGCCTGCAAAACCCACAAATTCCCTACGTGTGCCTTAAACATCACATATGACGTCACAAGAAATCGGACTTTTGTGCAACGTAGGCACATCATATTTTGTTTTCTTTCAGATCTGGCGATACTGCAGAATGTGGATCAGTCGTGGCATTCTTGTTATCTAAAGATGCGTCCTTCATGACGGGAGAGATTGTACTTGTTTGCGAAGGTTTAGAGTAACTCTCTAGATCAAACTTATGATAACAATAATGAAGTTTTAATACAAGTATGCTCCATTCTTTTTTTCAAATATTAAGTCCAAGGGCGAAGGAAGCGGGGGGGCTGGGGGCAGCCCCTGCAAAATTTGTGAGGGGCGGAAGTATGCTTCAGCCCACCACTTTCGAAGAACGAAACCCCTTATTTGTATCTTCTGTAAGAAATGTAAAAAATTGCGGTATTTTACCTTTAAATTAACCAAAATAATGCACCAAATTGCATCTAAGGACCCACGAATATCCAAAATTTTTCCAAAGGGCTAAAATATGTCAAAAATGTGCATTAATTTACCTTAAAATTTGTCCAAAATGATGCACCAAATTGCATCTAAGGACCCTCAAATATCTTTAAAAGTGCAGATTGCTCTTTTAAGGAACTACCGCCTATGAAACATTCGTACCTCTGAGGCTCTGTCACCATGTCATGAAATAGCCCCTAACAGAATCGAACACTTCTTATTTCCCGATCACACCTCATTGTCTCAGCAGAGATGCTTATGAGGCTTGTGTAGGACTGTTAGCATTGTTCACATCTTGAAAGGATTATCACCATAGCAACTGTAGTGCTGGTACTGCTTTTCTGTGTATGGCTATTCTTGGGAAAGATAATCTGCTTTAAGAGATAAGATCAGCAGGCAGGAAATAAGAGTAACTGACCACAGGCCTCTGGGTTTCCAATGTCTCGGAAGCCCCAGGAAGATTGTTGTAAGGTATAAATCTCAGAGGTAATGTTCTTGGGTATTGGTAAATTTATACATTTAGGAAAGGCTATTTTAAGCACACCACTCATCGGTAAGTTGCACAAGACCAACAATGTACTGTAAACCTTAAAAAGGTAGGGATTAACTTATAGAGTCATATCCCAGACAACTAGAATTTGGATAAATTCGTAGACCATTACAAGAACTGCAAGTTGGCTTAAAATTGCCACATCATTTGCAACTTTATGACTTGAAAATGAATTTAAAAGTCTTTTATGTATAAGAATACATAAAACTTCAGCTGGATTTCGTACGTAGCCTACAGACTATGGCGATATACTTCCCAAAATTTAAACCAGAGCTTGGTAAGACCTACTAGGCCTACTTACAGCCTTTTGTGAAAGAATTACGTCTGTAACATGGATTGCGATAGATTCAACAGTCCAACGTTAAAACTGTGTCGTTAGGCCTATTGCATGATTCAAAGAGTAGGCCTATGGAACTTTCTGATGCAGCGTATCCTAAGCAAGATATTATGGGCATTTTAAATGAAAACTTTCTAACAATGTAAAAGTGGACCTAAAGTCTAGAATTAGAAGAGTATCTATTTTAGAGTTTGGAAAATAAATTTCATGCACACAACAACCATATTTTCCTAGCTTACTCTGTTGGTGAGATATAAAAGTTTGAAATATATTCAATAATGAAATAGTCAATTGTGTAAGTGTTTTCCTTCTTGTACAACTAACATTACCTGCATGTTAATTTGTTTCCTTTTGAAAAAACGATGTGTAGGCCTATATGGTCTTAAAACTCTTACCATTCCCTTACAAAGAATGTTCGAGAGAGCTTGTATACTCAAGTTACCCTATAACAGTATATAAGACAGTGATTTGCACAAGGTGCAGCGACTTTCGAAAAAACAAAGGAAAACAAAGATGGTAAATAGTACAAAAATGACATCACAAATTATTGCACAATCTACCATTTTCAATTGATTGACTAAGCTTCAACATGTTATATCTCAGCTCAGAAATGTCCTGTGAAGATACGAGTGGGGCCATTTGCATGCATTATTCAATCAAGTTAGTTTTGTAATATATATTGACATTTTAGACGTTAGGTCCAATATAAAGTGGTAAATAAAATGTACTTTCCAGGATACGTATCTGTAGACTGTAACATTGGAGGATGCCTACACGGCTCATATCACCACTTGTCCAGTTTTGAGGATATGATCCCCTCTATCCCCAGGGATCTTTACCCATGGCTGAGACCTATGAAGAATATTTGTTTCGTTTGAATCATAAGTTGAAGACACGGCGATCCGTGCATTGCGTGTAGCCTTTTTCCAGCTGTAATGCTCCGTTGTGTCATTTAAAGACTATACCACTGCCAGGCTCGAGCAGAGTATAAACAGTTACAATGATTTTTACACCACATAGGCTATATACAACATATTTCAGCTTGAAAATCCAGGGTAAGGTCAAGTAGTGTCACTGACTTACCTGGCCTTGTACTCGTAGCCAGCTCGGTGTACATAGTGACATAAACCTTCATCAGTTATGAGCCAAGTTGTCAAATAGTATGTTTCTTACTGTGTCGGGGAAGTTTATAAACAGTGTACGTTCTGTACGAGAACACATGGGTCGTTGCAGCCTTACAAATGGCGGTTGCAACAAACATTGTTAAGAATGGGGCTTTCAAAGGAGGACTATTTCACTCTTTGAACGTGAACCTGTTTAGCTACATCAGAAAAAACGCTAAGAAGACACGGTAAGTAGAATACCCTCACAGCTTTTAGTTGCTACACATTACCCTTGTGTTTTGATATTTTAATAGACGTTCCCATGAATTCGTATAGACTACGTATGACATTTTATTCACTGAGTCATTCCAAATGAAGAAACACATCATTTTCACAAATAGCGCATCATATTAAAAGCGGTAGGAAGCTGTAAATATTCCCTTCATGCATTCCACATGTGCTTCATTTTAACTGTTGCACAAAATTGAAAGGCGATAAAATCGGGTTGTTCTGCCATAACACAGACTGTGTGCACGTCCAATCGTTCAATCACTGAACTATAATTACTGGAGGACGCAAATCTATGTGGAATTAATCTTGAAATTGAAGCCAACATAGGGAGGTCATGCACTTGATGTTAGTTTCATTTTAGAATAGCGTATTGCATGTTTAGTGGTAAAAGCAGCTCACTGTTCTATCCATGATGCTACAGCCTCCATGATCTATGTTTTTTTTGTTTTATTTCAGTGTTTATAGTACATACATGCTGTAAAATGCATTCAGTGTTACATTTGAATTGAGAATGGAGATTGAGGACCCCTGGTGATCGACATAAAACTGCAGCTTATACATTTATCAGATATTCTTTACCTGTCAAGATGACATCATAGCCTAATCAATCACTTAAACAGAAATTTCAGTAAAACAATTTGCCAGTGCAGGGCCGTACGTATGCCCTACTGGTCATAAAACTCACGACCATATATGCTGTTTCCCGGATTGAAATAGAAAATACATGTGAGCACTATAGGAGTTAGTAACCAAAGTAATATAACTGTCACTCAGCGAGCATACATTATTGGGAGAGTGATGGCACAGTGAGTTAACCCCACAGTTACGAGGAAATAAGTATCTTACTTTCAGTCCCCAATTGAATGTCAGGCTGAAGACTGTGCCCTTGGGCCTATATATACGCTGGCCCGATCGGAAAGCATACAAGTTCCACGTGGCAGGATTGAAAGGACGAAGGAGGGGGTACAACTGACACCATTCTATACCTGTAAAGGCTTAACTATAACAAGAAGAAACCTAAGAGGGAGACCCCTTCTACATGTTTTCCGTAACCGCACTCACTTCAATAAAAGCCTGCCTCCGTCTGGTCCAAGCCCAGCGAAACCATTCAACATTCACCTTGGGGAAACTTGGGGTGTTTGCTGGGTTGTTACGTCGTTAATTGAATTTTTTCCTGACACTCAAGGTTCTTAACTGACGCAAAACAGTTGACATTCATAGTCTCAGTGTTATTGTGTAGGCTTACCGGTATCACATCAAGTTTCGTTCGACTCAATAGTGATACCGATTGAACTTTGCGGAGATTATTCATTTGGCAATTGTACAGATAAAGCATTCAAGAAGTCATGCTACTAGCATTGGGTGTCAGCATGGAGCAGGGACTTGCTCTACTGCACGGAGCAATTACCCTTCGGCCTTTGGATATATCTGTACAGTGTAAGCAGGGAGTTGTTATGAAGCATGGAAGCAGTGAAAGAGAACGCTATGAATAATATGAGCAAATACTCCGATAACATGAATAATTCATATTGTCCCCCTGCTATCCTTCGAAAAAAATCTCACAGCCTGCTGCGATATTTCTTAGCCTGATGAAAAAAGATTAACATCTTGTTAATTATCTTCTGCCAATAAGGGAGTTAGGGGTTATCCCTTGAAGAAATATTGCGCAATAGGTCAAAGGTCAATTTGTGAAAAAGGGTTGTCTTGGGCTCATGGCAAGCTAGCTGCGTGAATAGAAAACCAACGATGGCGAAGCTGTAGTCGAACTAGAAACGAATGGAAGTTGATTCACCGTCCATAGATGAGATTAGACTCTGGAACGTTAAGACGCTGCAGGAGTTCCTTAGAAAACGAGGTCTGAGAGGATTGTCATGGGTTTATTGCAAGCTAGCTGCGTGAATAGAAAACCAACGATAGCGAAGCTGTAGTCGAACCAACGATGGAAGTTGATTCACCGTCCATAGATGAGATCAGGCTCTGGAAGGTTGAGACGCTGCAAGAGTTCCTTAGAAAACGAGGTCTGAGAGTTTCTGGACGTAAACAGGATTTACTTGCATTTGTTTTCCCTTCAAACGCGGATGCCGGACTACGCTAAACCCATTACTACTGAGACCGAATGCTCGAAATCCAAACAATATGACGATTTGCTTAAAATTCCGAATGGTAAATTACCAATTCCAACGGGATTTAGAAGGATGAATAAAGGAGGAGCAAGGACTTACCAGTTGGCCGCCAACAACTGCGTTCGATATCGGAAAGTATTTGTTGAGTGTGGATAAATTCCTCCGCAGCAGACTCATATGTTTGATTTCGGGAAACTACTACTAGTTCAGAGATGCCAAGGTAAGTGAGTGGCTGGGAGGAAGGTGGCTGGAAAGCAGAAAGACACTCATGACGAGCACGAAGCGCGAAGTCCCTTCGGCCGGGTTCCAGGGCCCGCCTCAGGGCCCTGGAAGCTCGAAGCTTCCAGAAGCTTTCTAGTACAATCTGAGCATTATTTGGTATCCTTTTTTGGTAAATTCGATGACCAAAATTTTTAGGAAAATTACTTGTTCGCCGAGAGCACCAATCTGTTATCGGCAACTGGCAACACCCAATCAGGGGAGACATGCTTTGCCGCGAGAGCGATATAGGTCTACGCAACCGGGAGTTCGGTAGTGTTACATGCAGCACACGTACGTAACGACGTAGGCCTATTCGGTTTACTGTGGTACCCGTGTACCGGGCCCGACCGCGATAATTCAGCTCAGTGCAAGCCTGCAATGCATGCTGTAGTATTGCGACGTTAGTTTGGATTTTAAATCGGGAATTTCAGTGAAAGTTCTGACCCTGCAATTTTTCTCTCCAAATAGATCTAAGGCGTGTGATTTGGCTAGTTGAGGGTATGAGCGTGAGTTGTGATTCTGAGGTGTGAGACTTTGTTTGCCTGCTAGTTTTATATAATCCCTGACGAGAACTATTTTATTCTACTGATAATGCGCACATTTGCTTGTGAATTTCACCATGTTGAAACGGTGATTTTAGCTTACGAACGTCATTCCATGTAGTAAAATTAGTCCTCTGCCTTCCGATTACAGTGATTTTTCTCAGATTTTTAGAAATACTTTTACGTCGGGTGATTTTTAACGAATACCGACGACGCCTCCAACTTGCACATACAAAGTGTACCAGGCGCTGGTGGCCGCTGGCTTGTTTTTTTCACACGCTTATTCGCGTGAGATTTCAGGTACCTTGGATCACACTTCTTTAACTGACTGTCTATAAACGTAGGCCTACAACATGATATCTTGACCACTTTACCAAATATGGTTGTGGAACAATCCAGTTGTTTCCGTAGTAAGTTTAACTATACCAAGTGACCACCCGTGAAGCTTCAAAACATTGTTGTGGAAAGACCCAGTTATAGCATTTCATTCAATGACATTGCAATGCATCTCACCAATTGGTTTTGTTGATCATGTAGTCTACTGCTTTCTAACTAAATGATGTAGTGTCAGCCAAGGAATTTTTCGCGTACTATCTGGAAAGATCCCGCGCGCAAATATTTGGGGTTAATCATACCTTGGTGAAATTATTGTTCGACCGAAATCCCTGTTTCAAAATCATCCATAAAATTACTTTGACATACTCGTAGCTAATGGGGGGAGGGGTGACCTTCCATGTGAGCATATTTTTCTTTATTACTTGATACTCAAGTCGATGGTTTGGTATCTAGACATAAAAAATGACACAAAGCCTTACCAAATGCCTTAAAAATTCAAGCTTTTCGAGTGCATTCATCTGGAGTAGTAGTTTTCCATTTACATTTCCTGTAGGACAGATCGGGAGAATTTTTGTTCCAAACCACATGAAGCCCTCATCATCACCAATCATCTTCTCCACCTTTGGGCACTCTGCATCATCAGTTCCAACAGAAGGCCCAAGCCACACAAGGTCTTGAAGGGGGTGCGATGTTGATGGGACAAGCTGGAGTGCACTCAGGCGCTACTATTTTGGGCGCTATCTTTAGCACCCACCCTCCCAACCTTGTTTACGTGGCTGTGCGGTCGGCTTTTAGTTTTTTGAGCACAGTATTAAATTTAGTAGTAGTGTAAATGGTTCGGTCGATTAAATGTTCATCTGGCAATGACATCTACAGAAGGTTAAAGGCATCAATGTAATGACCAATATACCCTGGAGTTTCGGGGCATGGCCCAATTTACCCACGCTGGGATGTTTCCCTGGGGTCCAGAAGGGGCCCGAACACGGATCCCTGGCTCTATGTCGATGTGTAGGGACGCTTTACGTTCCAGAGGCCACAGCCACAGTTCTCTCCCAAGAAGAAATTCCAATCAAGAACAGGTATTCGGTGTCGGGTTTTAACAGGTCGCTTACAAAACCAGTTAAAACCAGGTGAAAATTCCAATCAAGAAACAGGTATTTGAGGTTGGGTCTTAGCAGGTATCTGACAACCTGTTAAAACAGTTGAAAATTCCAGACAGAAAAGAAATAGGTATTCGGTGTCGGTTTCAACAGGTCCTGACAAAACCAGTTAAAACCAGCAAATCCCGACACACCAATTATCTTAGACTGGAATTTTCAGCTGGGTTGACACAACCCTGCTACGCGCCTGGAGTTTGATATTTTGTATAGTTTCGAAATCCAAACATGTTAAGAAAGATGAAATGGTTAAGGATGACATCGTGGATGGTTGCAGTAGTACTGATTACAACTACTAAGACTGAATGGATGTTATGGAAGTGTCTAAGTGTACCCAGCGTGAGAGCTTCTCAGTCCCCGTTTTTTTTCATTTTAAATCAAAAGGATGTTACCTTTATATCACTCTGTACGCCCAAGGAGGAATACACAATGAACATCGACGGATGACTTCCTCAGGGGCCGATTATCTTGCCACGGTCCCATGCAGTCCAAATTTCTCTAAAAAAGTTAAGTTCTACCCCCATAAGAAAAAAAAAGAAAAACATCATCTGCACCGATTAGATAAAATAGTATAGCCTATACTGAATTTAAATTGATCAAGGCCACGTTCTGTTGAGTAATTTGACCTGCCAATTTGAAGGATACACCACATCCAATTTCAATGATCTGCTTAAGTCATCACTGACGGTAGCGATTATCTGAACTTATATCTTTAAAAGCGCAGTCACATTTTCTGAATTGAGATATCTGTAGGTTACTAAATGTGTGTTGAGTGAAGCATCAGCCCTTCAAATAGACCTTATGAATTGACCTCATGCGGCGTCATTTTGGCGTAGCCTTTAAACGCGCCTGTAGAAGACTAAGCACGTATCCGACCAGTGCATCAACGTGAATCAGCTGTCTGCATTTTTTGGTATGAGTGCAATGATACAAGCTTACCTCCATTGGAAGGAGCAATTTCTGTTCTATGACGTCATATTCATAAGGTCTTTACGTAATAACCCGACGGCAGCAGACTTCATGAGTCTGAGCTCCTTCTCACAGTGGCAATGAAGAAAGATTGCGGGTCCTAATTGGTATGAATAGATGTATCTGTATATGTCCTCTTCCAGTGTTAGCCAAGTGTTTGTGTTAGAGGTAAACTGGCCTTAGGTCTCTCTGCGACTATTTAATAATTCGTTGTTTCACTCATTTATAAAAAAATAGCTACGTCTCTCTAACTATATTCAATACTACATTGGACGCACTGCTATGGGTATTCTGTTTCTGATCTTGTGGGGTAAGTAGATGAAGTGGAGTTTATTTTGATCCCAAGGGATCTTTTAGTGATGGAGATTTCTCCGTGAGGCCTCCAGACGAGGCCGGACTCGGGGTTCTTTTCGTGGTATTGGTCATTGCTTATTGCTAATCTGAAAGAGGTCATGAATGGTCTCTAATATGTAGGATTCTAAATCACTTGATCTGATGAGTTCACGCGCACGTAGTAGTATAAGCTAAGGTGAAAACAGAAACAAACAAGCAGTTTTGGAATATGAAATTAAGTCAAGCAGTGACTTCTGTAATGAATTAAAATCGTATTATCGTAGCTCTGTCACGTAAAACGTTTAAAATTTGCACAGGTCTAAGCGCAAATTCCTTCTGATGTCCACGCCAACTCCATGATAATGCTGAACACAATGATATTCACGTTGGCAAGAAGAAAATCATGAGGCAGTGTGAATTTACTGCCGTCCTATCTGCTAAATTTAGCAAGTACGGTCCTTTAATGTTTTAATTCTTCTGAATATGACAGGTGTATTGAAACCTATCATGAAATCCACGGTCCTTAAAGTTCCTCGGGAAATGTCCAATCACACCAGCTTGAGGTAACAAAGTTGAAAGAGTACACTGTTCTCTACAGAAAAAGGATTCATTTTCTTTGTTCGTTGTCAAAACGTCTTTCTATATTGATATCATTTTTACAGAGTAAAGTGCATGAACAAGTCAAAAAGTTTGCTGTAACGTCTGCTAGTGTTGTAGGTATATTGTGTCGGGGTTGGTAGTAATCGGAGATCCATGGATGTTTTCCAAAATGTAACAAAAGGCGATAACATTTGTGAAAAGATCATCGTTGTCACAATTTTAAAGTACACTGATCGGGAGGAGCGGGGCCTCGTGAAAGTACATTTTGTGATCTTTTGGTGAAAATGATATTTACCTTACGGAAACTAAATTTCGACCTTTGCAGAATTTTTGCGCGTCATATGACGTCAGTCACCTACAGTGATGAATACCTGAGAACAAGATTCGCAGGAAAAGTAGCGATCTGCACAGCATCTACTGCTGGGTAAGTAGGATGTCTCAACTTGATATGAATTTCCACGCTATATAGACCGTATGAATATGAAGCTAAAGGACCATAAAAAATCGAAGAGCGCACCTGTGTAAGGCAGGGAGAAGCTGTAGCTCCCTGGTTGAGGTAAGCCTGTAACTAATAATAGTATACATTTCATTCATTGTTGACTCACTAACAAGACGTCAGGGTCGGTTATCAAGTGTGTGTATATGTCATTTCAGAGGGTCTATCGTATCGTGTCAGTTTTAGTACCGTATGACAGAGGGTATCACAACGCCCTAAATTTGTTTAGGGAATTAGCTTTTCAGAATTTTAAGGAATTTGGGGAATGTACCTTTGTTTCTTACTCTTGGCTTATTGGTGTCTTTCCTTGATATCTCGTCACTGAACTTTCTCTCACAGCACCCTGATCTGTCTACCCAGACTTGAACAGTGATGGCCTCACCCCGAGTTAGTACAATCTACCAATTTAGTTAACGTATGAGTTTTGTTTAGTAATATTGTGCTGTTATTCAATTGCGTTTTGTTATATACTTACTTCTATTAAAGCTCTTGTTTGACATAATTGTTGGTTGCCTGAAATGGTCCGGTAGCCACTGCATGTTTCTACTATACTTTCTCCACTCTCAATGCATTCATGTCGCCAAGACGAAACAGATTATCGTAGTTAATTTTATCCTTTCACTTATGTCTTGATTTTGGGTGTTCTTAAAATCGAAGAATCAAGAAGTCTATTCAGTTGCAACAGGGAGCTCTCAGGGAGCACCCTGGTTGCACGAGTGAGATCTGCCCCGCGAATAATCTTATTTTCAGTACCGGGTACAATATTCCACTCTTCCATTACAATGCTAATCTTGATAGCTCTTAAAAACCTGTATTGTAGACTTAAATGAAGTTTAGGGTCATCATGCAGGGACAAAATTTCCATCGAAGGGAATAGAAGCAGGGAGCTGTGTTCCCTGGTTGGAGGAAGCTAGCACTCAAAGTAGAGTTTGTTTTGCTATAAGACTTGTTAGTGTCGGGAAAATGGAGCAGTGAAAATAGTCGTTTGTCTAAACGATGAATGAAAACTTCATTTGTAGAAAATAAAAAGGTTATGGACTTGTACTTCTGTATACTTATGGATTCTGTCCACGAATTTATTTTAACGCCTCACATTTCTGTGGCTTCTTTCACTTTTGTGACAAAAAATCATTTATAATAAGTTAAAATGAGTAGAGGTGTACTTCTTTAAGTTTTACAATAGCTCCACCTTTCTGGTCAGGTCACGTCATTTTACATGTAGCAGGGGTATGGAGCTCATACCCCCTCACGTATTAAGAAACTACCCCAGTTTTTCACCACCATTTATATCGCAATTTTATACTTTTAACGCAGAATTATGGACTTAAATTTGTACTCTTCTTAGACTTTATACTGTAACACAATTAAATCATATCTCAGTGTTGTTATAATGATTATACATTTAATTTAAAAACTAAACGTTTATTAGTTTATTTATTGGGTTTATACAATATCATTTTGTCATAAGCGGTACCTCATACTAATGGACATCTTAGTACATGGAACTTCCATATACCTCGAAACGAAGCAGCAGTTGCATCCTGTGTACAGGCATAGTACCTGGGAAGGTTCTTGAACCTTTATCAAAATTCAGCCAACATTGATAGTAAGAAATCTTGTCAGTGAGTCCATAATATCGTCATGCAGAACCTGAAGGTAATCTCATTAGGAATGTTCTTTTTAGACTCCATGAGTCCATTCTATTTTTTTCTAGAATCGGTTACTCTGCAGCTGAGCGGGTTGCTCGAGAAGGAGCCAGGGTAGTCATTTGTAGCCGACGTCAAGAGAATGTCGATGGTGCAGTAGAAAAGCTTCGCAATCAAAATCTGGAAGTTTCTGGGATCGTTTGCCATCAAGCTAAGGAAGAAGACAGATGAAGATTGGTGGATTATGTGAGGGGCTGATTGTTTACAGTTTTTGATTGCTTGCGGAAGGTAAAAAGAATGCATGCAGTCACGGCGGTGTGTGTTAGTGTGTATGGGTGCCTTTGCTACGTCTGGCTTGTAAACACGATACTCCCAGATCTTCTTATGCTTTGTATAAAAGTCACCATATTGGAACAATGCTTTTGTTTTGAGTGAAGGCTTAAGGTCGCGTGAGGTCACCACTGGTCTGAAGCCAAAAACCTTTTAAACACAGTATCTCAAAGTAGGCAATATGAATACTTTTCGTACTTGTGGATGCGCCATATTGGGAAAATATATGCCCTTGATTTTGGTAGAGGTCAAAGATTAATTGAGGTCACTAGAGGTTAAAATCCAACTGCTTTTAAACGCGAAAACCCAAGCTATGAATGATGGAAATGAAATGATGGAAGTCGGAGTTTATATAATGTCACCAGGGAATAAAAATCGACAACTTAGTAAACAAATTGTATCAAGGTAGGCTAGTGTGATACTTTTCATCCTTGGCATTAGAGGAATACACAGGACGAACGTTATTGTTTTTCGAAGATGTCAAAGGTTATGAGAGATCAGCGGAGGTGAAAGTACGGAAACCTTGGAAACTGTTCGTAAACACGATTTGTCAAGATACGAACGATGGATACTTTTCATACTTATCAT
>WURT03035813.1:0-15019 GCA_009936505.3 Holothuria glaberrima
ATATATGACTTAACTGTTTTTTTTTTACTTTCTATCTTTTGTAGTTTTTCCTTTCCTTTTTGTACTTCATTGAATATTGATGTATGCGACAATGAGGTCACAACAAACAGAATTTCATTCACAAAGGTCCTCCTAGTATCAAATCTAATAATCTAAATACCCTGTAACCATCCTAAATACAAAAGTACAAACTGAGTATCACTCTAAACAATTGCATTCCAACACTGCCCTCTATATACAAAGCTAGTGAACTATAAACTACTACACAAAAGTTGCATGCTTCAGCTAATTTTCATCTAACAAATGGGTAAAATCATGACATCTACACAACATCACCTCTACATCTAAATACTATTAGTACACAGTAATGAGTGAGTGTAATACAAAGAACAGCTACACATTGAAAACTACACATTTTATACCAACCATTTTGTTTAGCAAGATTTGTACACAACTCAAGGTCTTGCATAAAACCAGCACAACCACATGTTACCTTCATAAACTCTTATTTTAAACTGATGGCACTAAAACTGTGAAAGTTATGGCAGACCTGCTATTTCCAGCATTTTAAATGTTATTGTGAGCCTGCATTTTCCTACATCATTTCAATAACCTTATCTCTATAAACATAGATTTGTAACATCTCTGACAATACCAATCTAAATTATGAGCATGGCCATACACATTTTTTTCTACCATCAATTGGTTTAGTGCATCAAGAAAAAAAAAAAGGGGGGGGGGACTACCCTGCTGCGCACACCAAAACCAAGATCATGGTTGAGTTCAAGCAAACTGTGAATAGTCCGTAATGTATCAACCAATTCGGAAATTGGTACTACAGGGATACTTATGCCTGTATACTTTCCAAAACATTTTGATGAACTTGCCAGACTTTGATGATATTCTTAGGCCCATTTGCACAAAGTGTTGCATCCATTTTTAAGTTTCACTTTCATATGCCTAGTGCATGGGTTAACACTTAAGACTGAGCGCAACTTACGTTTTCAAGAAGCACACAACAGAAGCTCTGAATATTTTTTAACCATTATCAGGTCCCAAGAAAACCCCCTTTCAAGATAGGACTGGATGCAAGCAACTCCACTGATATTTATTAATGAGATGACAGGATTTCTTCATCTCATTTATTAGTTCAAAGTTTTTAAACAATATCAATCATATTTTAGTAAGAACCATAATCAGGCTCTCAGGAGGATCCATGTGAAAAAACAGTATAACCGGATTGAAATTCTCAGAGAAATGGGAAAAATTTGTTGACCAAACTTACAACAAATTAAAGTAGGTTTTTGTGAGCTTTTGTTTATGGCTAATCAGTGAAAATGACAGCATCATAATAACTCCTTGAAATATGTTTTTAAAATGCCATTTTATGAATTTCTTTTAGGTGAAAAAGGAGGGTATAGGAGGAAAAAGTAGGATTTTTGAGAAAAAGTGTAAGTAGGAGAAAATTTTGAAAAAAGAAACCCTTTTTTTCCATTTTGGACAAAATCAGGTGTATCATGTCTTTTATTGCAGTGCCACACATTACTATCATGACCTTGAGCCCTTGAAAGACATCCTAAAATTGATCAAATTAACTTCCCAGTATAGCTTATATCATCAAAAATTAGCAAGGGTAAAATGTTCACAGCATCATATGATGTATTAAAGGTTAAATCCCACCCATCCTTCTTTCTCCTTCCCTATCAGCCCCCACTTCGCTGATCCTTCCTCCATATCCCACTGCCTATGATCTCATTCTCTCACCATCTTACTAAGCAGTGCTTCAAACTGTTCTTAACATTTTCCTCAATTCAGTGTTAGTGTAGTGCCTTCCACAAGATCTTGGTCAAATGGGCCCTCACCAAAGATTTTCTCCCTTTTTGGTATCCTTTTATTGCACAATTTAATTGCACTGACCTTCTACTTGTGAACCACACATCTACACTCAAAAATTCCAATCCAAAGAACATGCTTTCAGACATGCCATTAGTAACCATTGGCTTTTTCCTTGGTAAAGTTAGCTTTTACATGAATATTTAGGGCTAATTTTTTTTATTTGTTGTGACTTCTAAATTTCAATGACTTTTCATCTATTATACTAAAAGGTGTAGAGGTTTTACCCTGACATAACTGTATTTTGTGTCTATCTGTTATTGTCCTGCTGTGCAGAAGAACACATTGCACATGCATGAGCAGTGACCAGCAATGTGGTAATCGGGGTGCATGCTGACATCTTGTAAAACACCCTTATATATCCACTAGTGACACTTTCAGCTTTACCATGCATAGTGAATACGTAACTGTTTCCTTTCACTGCAAGAGTAACTGAGAATTAACTAAGAATCTCTTCCTACGATTTTCATTTGTTTGGGGGAAGGTCTTCATTTAAATTTGTACTGTCCTTTACACAATAGCTATTGGGATGAATTCTCCATGGATTTCTTTGAGAACTTTGACTAAGATGACCTCAATCTTAGGGTGACAAGTTTAAGCATAAGGTAGGAACATTCAATTATTAACTGCAGGGCTGCAACAGATAAGGCCATGGCCATCATGACCATGGCAGTGGACTTGGAACCCATTGAGATACATAAACACACCCTTAAAGCCAATAGGAAAATGGCCTTGCCCCAATGAAAACTTTATTTCCAGCCCTTTTGGTTATTTTTTCTTAACCCTAATCATTTTCAGTGTGTTCTTACTCAGTGGGTTCTTCATCATGATGTTCCCTTGTCCTGCATTTTTTCATTTAAAGTAAATTGATTGACAAATACTGTACATTTGATCATGTCCCATGCACAGATAGAGAATTCTTCTCTACACACAAGTACACAAGATGTTATTTGAATTTTTCCATGGAATTGTTAGAAAAAATTGCCTTAGTTGTTCATTCTTCCCATAAAAAGTATAAAACAAATATTACAACAGAAAACATGACAGAGATTACTTCAGAGCATTGTTTAAATTTCAAGAAAAATATGTACATACTAAATCAAGTGTACCCAACAAAAGCAAATATTGCAAACTCCATCTCTCAGTTTTGTTCTCTCTACTGCTCAGGATAAAAATTTCAGATTTCAAATTTGTAATTTTAACTGTTAAAAGTGGTCACCACAGGACTTGAATTACTTATCAACAAGATTTGCTGACAAGATTCAACTCATGTAAAGTTCCTATCATGGTCACCCTGAACATTTTGGATGCAAAAACATTTTTAAAAATAATTTGGTATTTTGTGTGATTCTAATTGTAAGCTAATGAAGTGCTCTTAGACAACACTTGCAATTGATCTTTCATCAAGGATAACCCATGACCTTCGTGTACTACAATTATTTTAATGATGTTGGGGTAACAAAGAAGTAGCAGGCCAGTGATGCACAGACAGGGCATGTAATGTTGTACCACACCTGTACATATGGTTCATGGGGGAACTCGGTCATTTGAATAGCACCACTACTATCTTAGAGAAAGTAGGAAGAAACGATATTAGACTGAAGCAGAATCCTTCAAAACACTGAGAAAAATTTATGTAAAATAAACACAACCTATGAAAATTGAGAAAACACCTTGCACACACTTGTGCTAGGCTATTTACAAGTCATTACATAAACATATAAAATTCACTTTATTACACTTTATGCAACAACAGCTGAAAAGTGAGCATATATTAGAATATACAGATAAATCCACCTAACACTATGTAACCCATCAGCTTTTATTTAGAGCAAATTTTCTACTTATTCTACAAAATAAGTTACTGAGATCAAGAAGAACAATGTAGTTGGAAAAATCGATTAAGCTGTTTCAGAATTAGTACTATGAAAACATCACCTCAGAATGAATTCATTTGAGCACACTGATGAAATGAATTTCCAAAAAAACTATGTCACCAAAAGTGAGAAAATTAGTGATCTATTTAAGACCACATTCTTAATTAATATTCATGACTTGAGGCAGCCAGACAACACTGGTGATTCACAACTATTTGCATCAATACGACCTAAACCTAAACAAGCATATGCTGATTTCCACTTCATCAAAATGTCATCCACACAGGTCTTGAACTGATAGAGACCTGCTCTGTCTAGCCCATCATACTAGAACAAAAATTCTTTACACCAAATGCCATCATAAAATAAAATTCAGGCACTGTAGTAGACACTTATCCTGGTTTTTGAAATTGCACCACCAAACATACTCATCCTAGGCCTTACTTCAGAAGTAACAGCTGCTGTTTCTACAGCCTTCAAAGTACATTTTGTGGACCCTGTCAAATACTAGATGAAGATGTAGCAGACTGTCTTGGCTCCAATTCCAGGGATAACGCATACATTTCATCATCGTCCATGATCAAAGACACATCTGTTAGATAACTAATGACCTGCAGAGGAAAAAAAAATTACTTTGATACAAGAACACTTTGAACAAATTTACTGATAACAAACACATTTTTGTTTGTATTTGGTTCCACGTGGTGATTTGTAGTACTTTGTACATAATTCATAATGTTTTTCAAGAATGAATTAAATATATTCATAGGAGGATGATCAACTAGTAAAGTTGTGATGGGCACTATCAGAATTACTTTTTTTATAAACTGTACATACTTTGTTATGAACTGAAAATACTCTTCATTATGAAGTTCAGATTTGAAATAAAAGGGAGGCAATAAGTGAATGTATCCAAACTGTGTCTGATATGCATGCATCTCTCCAATACATCCAATGTTCTCCCATCCTTCTTTATTTCTTTTTTGTTCTATTTATTTATTGATTTGTTTGTTTGTATATTTATTTATCATTTGTCTTCATTATACTAGGCATACAGAGAATTAGGTAATTTTTTAAATTAAATACTTTACGCATTTTTGATGCTTACATGCCAGACTTTATCTGAATAAACTGATAAACTAGATACTAACCACTCCATTAGGTGCGATACTATAGGGAGTCTGCTGAAAATGACGGATCTCTTGTATTACATGAGCAATCTACGAAAGAGGCAAACAGCACAGAGTTAAAAAAAGTGACTACGATTAATCCATCTCTTCCACCACGATTAATCCACCTCTTTCACCTACCAATCATTTCCTGTCACAACCATGCATTCATTTAGAGGGTCCATATTAGAATGCTATTGTACTTCAATCTTGCTATTTTTTACTAGGAACAGAGAGTATCAGTCTTTCAAGCAACTGCATCACATTGGCTGTCTCACGATGGCTTTAAATTGAGCTGTGCTAAGTTTCTAAAAGAATTTCAAATCCACATGTTAATATTTAAGTATGTATTTAAGAAAAAGCAACATGTTATAACTAAGTTATAACACCAGTTCCATTCTATCTTGAAAATCTTCAAAATAATGACATCCATGCTAGTAACTCTGATATGATAGAGAAGAATACCCCCCCCCCCCCCAGTCCTTGGCAATTGCTTTCTGACTCTACTAATTCCAAGGTTTCACTGAAGACAAAAGTGATTTATCAAAATAGTACAATAAACTGAAAGTTTTTTGCCTTCAAGACAGAAAAGAAACTTTAAAATTTATAACAAAATTCTCAGTTCTGTTGATTATATGGGCTAAAATGCTAGTAGTAGTTATATTTTCCAAAAGACACAGATAATATTCCTACATGTCAATCTAGCTAACTGGGCCCAATTCCTGGACAGTTGGTGGTCCCACTGAAAGTAGTTTTCAAAAAGGGGAAGACATTTACCATTCTCATTTTAGAGAAGTTGATGAGGTTATCCTCTGTAATGTTCGGTGAGGCATCTTCAATGAAAGCTAGATCAGTGAGGTAGAAGCCGAGATAGGGCACACATGGTGGATCAATCCTACAAGGAGAAAACCGAGACTTCTTATAAACTTCATCTGCTAGTATCTGCTAGTAACCTACAAACACTAGCTTTTTTCCATAACTATTTTGGCAGAAAAATTCTCACAATCTATTTAGACAGAAAAGGAAGAATGTTTTTGTAAAGAGTTTTTGCATTGGCATAAGACACATCTAACTTCACCTTCAGGAAAAACTTGGTGAAGTATTTTGTTCTTCTCAAACTTCCAATTAAGCTTTCACTTTTACAGTTGACATGTTGCACTCATTCTTCCCCACCCACAAGATTTCAACTCACCTCAGCCCCCCTTCTGCCACCACCATTCTTCTTTTGTATTGGTGTGTATTAAAGACATTGCTACAAGTTATCATCAGGCTACACTACTTTCTTGATCTCAAAATTAGAATTAATCTCTCACTTTTACAGGTTTATGCTTTTATTTTTTTACTACCCCTGTCTTTTCATTTTTTCTTCCCTTCCCTGTCTCTTGATTTTTGACACTTGCCTTGAGCAAGCTAACACACCTCTATTTCGTTATTTCCACTCATTTTCTCTTAATCATGAATCAAAAAGAAATATACATCTTGCAACTTGATAAATATCATCCTAATGATTATCCTCCAACCTTTGATACCAAAATCCTATACTAAATAAAATGATACAGTTAATACTTTGTAATTAATAATTACTCCCCCACCTAATTTTCCTTCACCTTGTCAAATTACATTCCCTGTTTCTCTGGTACTGGAAACTAGTACCTTTTTTGTTCATAAACTCAGAATGATATTGATTGCAAGATCATATCAGGTACAGAATATCACCATGAGGATATTTATTTTTAATATTCTCTTTCATACCCCAGTGCCCACAAGTTTAGCTATCCCTACTGATGATAAAGGTTATGTACACAAGACATACTATCCTCAGAAGTAAGGCTGTAATGGTTCATCCAAAACCAGAAACCCGCTTCTGCGGCCACTAACATCAGTTTTTAAATCAAAATCGCTTTTTCAAAAACTACACTGATCTTGCATACATACTGTAAATGAGATCTAGCCATGTTTAGGAAATTTTTTAAGTTTTATAAAAGTTACAATCGATGAATTCCCATAAAGTTATTTTAAAAGGTTAGTGGACTTCGCGGCAAAAAAAAAGTGTGGAATGTGTGTCATAATGAAATCTTGAAAAAAGGAAATCAAACCACAATCGGTTATAGACCAGTTTTTTTATAACTGGTTTTTCTGTTGTGCAAAAATTTTAAAACCAAATCAAACCAAAACTGGTTTTGATTTGAGAAACGGTTAAAACCGGTTTTGTGACCAGCCTTACTAAGAAGCCTCAAATTATAGTGTTTAATAGAGTTTCACACAGAGTTTTGGGGACAGCTATAATTATACTCTGATGTCTCTTTGTTTAGATGTCTCTACATTCTGACAAGTCTATGTGAGGGTCAGTGTAAGGATTAGCGTTGGACCGATAGACCAATAAATGGAATTCAATATCGGCATCAGTTGATATTCATTATTTTCACCCACTATTGGTATCAGCAAAATCTGACTAAAATGCTGATAGGTTGTCACTGATATTTTGCCACTTTGAATGACATTTACTTTGTTTATTTCCTTTTATTTTTCTCTCAATATTTTACCTCTTATTGCTTCCTGAATCTTGAAACTTTATCTCAAGTACAAATGAACTTCATTTTTAGACTTAATTTTTGTTTTCCTTATTCAGTATGTTACAAGGCTGAAATTATCACGTTACTGTGGCAAAGTCACTAGTTTGCAAGAGTAAATTGAGCCAATAGTTTGGTGTCAAACTTTTTTCTCAACAATCCAATATTTTTCACTCACCTATGCAAGGCTTCCCTCATATTTTTAAATCTCCCATCTGAGGAGACCAGCACTTGTAATTTCTCCAGAGTAGCTTTGGTCTGAAAGATAATGTATACATCATAACAATTTTTACATCAATTATTCCAATCATTACTATCTCTTATTTAATATCATATAAGTACTGATGCCCATCAGTAAAGTGGTGCATGTCTAACTTCACTTTTCAAGACATTCAAAAAATTATGCAATGGAGGAGGGGTGTTGGCTTAGGCTTGCCCCATATCTTGTGAGAAGGGCACTGAACCATAGTCATGAGGATTCAAACACAGGCAGCAGTGGAGATTTATGTTAACGTGTGTGTTGGTGGGGGGGGGAGGGGCAGAGGTACAGAAAGATCCCTTTAAACAAAATTTAAATGTGAAGAAAAAAGAAAAAAAGCATCTCTGAAAATGGGGAATACATCCCCCTGTAATTTCCACCTTAGCCACAGTATAAGCCTATATGGAAGACATGCTATGCATTCACGTTTCCACTTTTGAGATGTAATGTTTTAATTACAAGGTTTCAGCATTTGACCTCTTCAGACTTTAAATAACCTTTGAACTCTACAAAAATGACATGTTTCTTTTGAAATGCAAAACATCCACACGCTCATAATTCCGAACCTTGCTACCTGGGATATGCAAGTACACTCTTTGAAGAAGAGTATCTAACCATTGTACACAATCGTTAGGCCAGTCTGACCTACACAATCCATGAACTCATTCAAAACTGAGAGAATGTGCCAGCTTTAAGCCTTGCTGCCCTAAAACAGAGGAACTTGCCTCTCAACCTCCCAAGTAGTGCCAACATTTTTAAGGAAAGTTTGAAAACTTATTATTTCTGTATCTGTTTTGATTAGCTTTAGTTGTGTTCCTTTTTGTTTCATTTTTTTTATTTTATTGTTATTACTTTCCTATGTGTAAGGATACCAGTTTTGAGAAACTGTTTATGTATGCTGCCCTCTATTTTGTTTAGTTAGAAAGTTGTTTACTAGTCTTGAGAGTCTCAGAGTGACACCCGATACCATTTCCGGTCCCTTCTTTGAGAGGCAGAAACCCCTCTGATGAGTTAGTCTTGGAGAAGCACTTGGCCAGTGTGGATGTAAATCCATTGACTCCGCATTTTATACGTAATTTGTTGTCATCCCTTCTTTGATTTGACTTTGATCCAGCCTGAATTGCTTGAAGAAGAAAACTGGACTTTCCCTGTGTTCCAGATGTATTATTTGCTGTGGAAAGCAGACAGGACCAGTGGCAAGTGGGTCAAACCAAACTAAAGCAGAGAGCTGCAACCGACAACATGTGGTTCCAGAACTTACACTGTTAATATTGTATTGCTGTACCTACACCGTATGACTATGAAAGTCGGCGTGAGGCCTTCGAAGTTTCAGGCACATAACGTGTGACGATTCCACTGTGAGTGTTGATGTGTTAATACAGATATGCAGCTGGATGACTACTGAATTTTGAGCTGAACACTAGCAATGAACTGATCTCCACGATGATGTAGACTCTACAGAGAAGCCAGAAGCTATTATTGTAAAGGTATACCTCCCTGCGTCGCGTGTGGGACGGATCCATTCAGGCTTAGGTTAATTGAAATGTATTTATATCAAGTTTAAATTGTATTTATCAGTGGGTTTAAGTGATGTAAACTGTACAAAGCATTTTGTCCATTTTATTTTTTTATTCTTTTTAGTTATTGGGTTAAAATAAACTGGGGGATGCAAATCAGAGAAAGTTGTGTCATGTCATGGTTTTGATGTTTCTATTCTAGGTTTACTGTATGGTCTAGCCTGAATTTGAGTAAGCGCCAGATGCTGATGGATTCAGTTTAGAGAGCCCTTGTTCCTTCTAGACAAACGTCACTTTGCGAATAGTTGGAGATAGTTCTGTGTGTCAGTCTCAAACGAGGTGGTGTAATTACTGGCACAGTTGCTATGCGCCTGTACGTGTTTATTGTTGTAGGTATAGACTAGGGATAGTAGGCAGACGTGCTGTGACTTAATGGTCGTTTCCCTTTGGGTTTATCATGAGAGAGGCAATTTTTGTGTTTAAGGCACTCAGCTATGTTGCAAGTAGGAGTCAGCTTGGGTCCTCTCTGACTGGAATTAGTAATGTTGCCCTTGAAGAAGTTTATTTGATAGCTGGCCTCACAACTAAACTGCTGGCCTGATACCCAGTGGGCTTATCCAACGAACCCTAATTAAGATCTAACATCGTAATGGGTGCCCCCAAGGAAGGCCATCGGTACATTTTGGATAGTAATCTTGCATCTTAAGAAGTACCCAAGAAGAGGGGCGTGTTCTTTACATATGTGTTACTTGCTTCCTACATCTGTACGCTCTGTTCAAAGGGTATTTTATCTTTTATTAATAACAATAATAGTCATACATGAGTCCTATACAAGCCACAATTTTTGAGGTTTCATACTTACAAGCAAAGTCATGCAAAACATCATGCATACACGTTCCATTTATGGGTACGCATTCCCTTATGTGTTGCACACACTCTGTCATGATTCCATGGGTTTCTTTTAAATTGGAGGCAAAATGTAAAAGCTTCGTACAATCATGTCACCACTACTCAAGTTCCTTAAGTTAACATAAGATGCACAACTGTTTCACTTCCTTATTTGGGACTTCCTCCTTCAAGTAATATATAGCAGTCAACCTGTGTCAGCAAACAGCATCATTATACATCTTATTTGCCCAGTTATACAGACCAATGTAGTGCTAGCATATATATAATATTTGGCACATCTGAGGGTGAGGGCTCATAGGGCTTGAACCCCCTGCCTCAATGACTCTCAGTCCAAATTTGAAATTGCTCAAAATGCCCTGAAGATATGCTTTTCAAAAGGGGTATGGGGGGGGTTCTATGAGGTAGCAAGGCATGGGAAGAACCATTTCCATGACTTTGTGGTAACTTTAAGTAAAATTTTCTTTGAAAGCTGCCTGTCCAACTTATGTAAGTGGGCCACTTAAATGATTCCCTGAACTTTGAAATTCCATGCCCCCCCTTCCCACAGCAAAACATGCTACAGTGCAGCTGGTACAATACCAAATTTAGTTATACAATTCGCATCACTAAAGTTTCTTTTCTAGATGCCAATTGTTGTAAGGACTGATAACTACTAAACAAAATGTTAGTAATCATCAATATTGGGATAACTAATACAATATGAAGAAAGTTTCAATAGATATATTTAGGAATCAAAAGCTTGAGTCTTACCGTTTTAGAGACTTTGTCCCATACCCTTTTTAACCTGTATACAGAGCTATTCATAAGAGCAGAGGTTATTTCTAATACAGTGTTGAAATTGTGCATGCAACGACAAATGTCAGCAACAGCAGCCCACTTCTCAATGGCAGCAGCACGAGCTGATGATGTCTTTTGGCGGAGAATCTCTGAAGCTACTAACTTGCTGACCTTTGGAAAACAAAAATTAAACACTGAACACTTGAGCCATGAATATTCATCACTTCTTTAGAAAAAAAAAATTGCAGAACTTCAAACTACTAGGCACGGTAAATCTGAAGGAGAAAGGGACAAATCCAATTGTGTTCTGAACAAGCCTGATATCTAGTCCTAAAATTCAACTAAAGAGGGGACTAAGGCATGCAAGGAAACTCTTACCCCAGCTTATACACTCAATTGAACAATGGGTCAATGAGTGAGGTTTGTTGTTACTAGGACAGAGCAAGTGCACAGTTCAATCTGCATTCAGAATTATGCATACAAATCTGCAATTTTAGAAGATGAAATCGTTATAGCAGCAAATAAAGTTATTAGCCAACTAGTATAGAACAACTTCTTGTTATAACATCTGGCCACACCCTGTTGGAACAAGGAGGAACCCTCCCCACCCCCTCCCCTCAGCAAACTGATTGCCAAAACAGTTAAGTTGTTACTACAGATGATTCCTTGCCACATTGTTTCCTTCAAAATACATTGATACTCTATTGCAATACTGCTTAGTACGGATCATGTCATAGATAACATGCTGCCTTGGGTGGCAAAGAAATATACCAACTGAAGAAGTTTGCCCTACTGCTACATGTTACTTGGAAACAGAAAATTAATGGTTTAAACCTTTTTTATCCAAACATGACAAACAAAGAACCCTACCCCCCTGTCCCTAAATAAACCTATGTGCAACATCTAGCCAGTATATTTTCCTACCTCATTAAATCTTCTAGTCAGTGCCAGAATGTGAGGAGCTTTCTCTGCCTTGTCTTGTTTCATCCAGCTCTGACTCAAAAATTCCCTAAAGTTTACAGAAGGGAACACATAAAAAACATATTGGTAAGAATGATTGTAAGAGGAGAAAAAATTTCAAAAACTGTAATATCATGCAGTTTCACAGACTGCTTTAAAAACAGTTCCATTTGTCCAGTTTGACAAGCAAGGAAATCAATGACACATTATTAGCATGCATTCACTCTATGTAAGCACAATATTACATGACTACCAGTTTGTAACACAACAGAGTCAATGAATCGGAGGAGAGAGAACACAGGTCAAATCAATTTGCAAGAAGCAGGGGCCAAGGCTCCCTACCATTTGTTGGGGTGGGGGTTGCAATAAGAGTAGTTGGCATAGGCCTGACAGAGAATTCACCAAAGGGTGTAGTGGGGTACAGACATACATGGAATAACAGCATAGTGAGCATTCCACTCATTTCATGGGTTCCACTGTATCTATCCTTTTTCAGTTTGCCTTAGTTTTGTTGGAGGGGATTTTTTGGGGCTCCTTGGTCTCCCAGACAAACCAGAAAGCCAAAAGGCTTAGTGATTCCTTGCCATGTGATATATTGTAACAAATATGAATCACCCACATGACAAGCATGAGATCACTCAAAGTTATCCTACTTTAGATACCATTGACTGCCACAAAAATGATAGGGCTCTTCTCATTATTAGCAATCCACACACAAAGTATGAGATCTGTCACAATTATACCCTTCTTGAGATATTGTGTTTAAAAGGTGTAGACCTTGTGACCTCTTGTGAACCCAAATGACCTTCACCAAAACCAAAAGAATCTCATCATCACAAACAAACCACATGTCATGTGTGGGATCCCTAACAGTTATCCCAAACTTGAGATAGTTTTTACAAGGTTTTGACCATTTGGCCTCTGGTGACCCCAAAGGACCTTTGACCTCCACAAAAAAACAATAAGGATCATCTACTAAATATGGTCAACCCACACACCAAGTATTAAATACCTCGGAGTTACCCATCTTCAGATATCATATTTAAGAGGTTTTGACCTCTGGTGACCCTTAATGACCTTTGACCTCTGCCATAAACAAAAGGAATCATCGACTCAGTATGACCAACCCACATACCAAGTATGAGATCTCTCAGAGTTACCCTCTTGAGATATTCTGTTAACAAGGATTTGACCCTTTTGACCTCTGGTGACTCCAAATGACTGTTGAACTCCAAAAACAATAGGGATCATCTACTGAATATGGCCAACCCACATAACAAGTTTGAAATCTCTCTAAGTTACCCTTCTTGAGATATCGTGTTTACAAGTTTTTGACCTCTGGTGACACCAAATGACCTTAGACCTCCACCCAAAAACAGAAGGTATCACCTACTCAATATGGCCAACCCACATACTAAGTATGAGGTCTCTCTGAGTTTCCCTTCTTGAGATATCCTGTTTACAAGGTTTTGACCTTTCGACCTCTGGTGACCCTGAATGACCTTTGACCTCCACCACAAACAGTAGGGATCATCTACTCAATATGACCATCTCACACACCAAGTATGAGATCCCTCGGAGTTACCTTTCTTGCGACAGAGCGTTTACAAGGATTTGACCTTTTGACCTCTAGTGACCCCAAAAGACCTTGGACCTCCACCAAAAATGATAGGCATCATCTACTTACTATGGCTAAATCACATACTAAGTATGAGCTCTCTTGGAGTTTTTCTTCTTAAGATATCCTGTTTACAAGGATGTGACCTTTTGACCTCTGGTGACCCCAAATGACCTTTGACCTCAACCAAAAACAATAGGGATCATCTACTCAATATGGCAAACCCACATACCAAGATGAGATCCCTAGGAGTTACCCTTCTTGAGATATCGTGTTTACAAGGTTTTGACCTCTGGTGACCCCGAATGACCTTTGACCTCCACCAAAAACAATAGGGATCAGCTACTCAATATGGCCAACCCACATACCACGTATGAGATCCCTCGGAGTTACCCTTCTTGAGATATCGTGTTTACAAGCAAAGCGTCACATACACATACACACACACACAACATCACCATCGCATAGATTCCTTTTGCCTACGGCAAGGAATCAAAAATCACCCACCTTTCCTACCCAGTGGGGCATCCCCCTCCTGGCTCCTCCCCTGAACCAAATCCACCCATAGCATACAATCTTTTTAAGATCATTTAGGCCGCCCATAACACTTATGCCATTCAGAGTAGTTACATTACAACGTTAAACTGCCACATGATGTGGAATCATTTTGATAACTGTAACCTCCTAAATCTTATTAGAAGTTTGAAACAAGATCAAGATAAAAAATGTAAACTGAGGTAATTGCTTACCAAAATGGAATGGCTCGTAACAGTTTGTGTTCGATATAAGTTAGTTGTTCAGCTAGCTCTAAAGCTGCTAGGACTGTAAATGAATCTTCTGGTGGTGGTTGCATGGACGCCAACTCCATCAATTCTGCCTCTCCCATCAGTGCAACCGAGATGTGCTCTTGTTTCAGCTGTCTGCAGAAAGAAAAATGCAAAGTACACGCATACTCGGTGATTGAGCAACCTTTTGAGCCGGTTAGTTGGGACAGTATCCCATCATCCTTGGCAAAAACATGGCAGCAAATAAACAACACACACATGAACAGTTTCTGAACATGCAAAATACAGTTTGGTAACATAGGACTTGTGGAAGTGGTTGGTTTAGGCATGTGTAACATCACATAAGTTACTCCTAGCGAATTTTCCAAAGGAGCACTGTTACAAAGCAATGAACTTACACACACAGTAGTTGGCATTTTCAGTACATGGTGAGGTCTGCTCTATTATGGGTTCTGTCATTGGCTATTGTGGATGAACTTCTCTGACACTTGTGGTTAAACTTTTGTTAACTTTGATTTCACCCAACTGTGCACATCCATCATGACTTAGAACAGAAGCTAGAATAAGCCAGGGGAAGCAAATCAAACACGCTGCATGCATATATATACATATATATATATATATATATATAGTAGGTCGAGGTTGGTAGATCGAAGTTAGAATGTGTAGGTCGAAAGGAAAGTAG
>WURT03035835.1:0-15019 GCA_009936505.3 Holothuria glaberrima
TATACGATATGCCTATTGAGTTCCACAGTCGGCGGATGTACCGACAAGATCAGCAAATGTACCGACAGACCATCCCACGACTACCAGGGGGCGACCACCCCTGCCCCTTACGTTACGCTACTGCCACAGTACCAGTCTGCTGATTAAAATAAGGAAGGGCCGTGCACAGTTCCTCCCCCACGGCCCTCTAGCTAGGAATTCTGACATGAAAAGGGAGGCATGTACATCACTTTGAAAGGAGGTTGACTTCGGCTGTTTGCTATAGCCTAAAGCAATCGATTCTTTTAATGGGGTGAGATGGTCTGTACAGGGTGGCTCCACCTTCCAGCTTTGAGTCCCCTCTTCCCCCTTGCCGTAGACTCGTAGAGGGAATTAGAGCCGTACCTATTGCCAGAAATTTGAATGTAACTAATAGGTCTTTCTTCATGGGGTATGCTCCGTTGCATGCCTGTATCATTCTTTCTGATGACTGGTGCGTTCCTTCATAAAACTTCTTTAAATTCCTCGGGCGTTACCTGAAAAAACGAAGATACATTTCATGATCTTCGATACAGTTCCCGTACTAGAGGTTCCCCCTCAAGAGTCTTTGCTGTCGCCTTAGACACGATCTCACCAACAACACAGTACGATGCACCTCCGAAGCCTAATCCGAAGTAAAAGGAGGACAATGAGGCAGGGAAGGCGCCAGGATTTTGCAAACAGGGGCCAGGCTCCCGAAAAAAGGGGATAACGATCCGAACTTCAACAGGGGCGACGGGTTGAGGGAACGATCTCGAGAAGGGGGTTAGCCTAGGAAGGGATTGAAGAAAATATTTGCACAATACCATTTCCTTGCAGGTTATATTTTGCATAGTTACCGTATATACTTGAAGTACAGAGTTGGTGGTGATTTTAATGTTTATCCTGGAAATACATAGCACGCCAAGCGGACGAAAATGTTGGGGTACACATGAAAAAGCCTGTACTCACTTAGAGCAAAAATAGATCAACTGTTGAGACCATTGAACGCTGTCGGAGATTACATACATTAGTCGATGAAGTAGTTAACCTTTCCACCGCGGTTCGCCTACCGTGCCATACCGTAAGACAAACACAAGGACTCATGAACTAGGCTATGCTGTATGGGATGAAATTGTCGCGATCTTCACATAAAATTTTGTAGGGTACCTAACGGTAACTTGGAAAGGTGCAAATTAATTGTAGTAGGCCTATTATCTGGACATTTACCGTAAACGAATCTTCATCAACCACAACTCTAGCGCGAAGCGCACCGAATTTTTGGGTTCGTGTTGAAGGAACTGCCCGATTGAGGGCAAAAACAGGTTTACGGTCCTTCGGGGACTTCATGCATACTTTATCGTACCAACTAGGGCTCTGAAAGTGGGAAAATTCCCACACGAGAGTGAGGTAGGCAACCCTCTTCGACGGGGTAATGGTCCCTGCCTCTATTCATAACGTCAACCTTGCTGTGAGGGCAGTTTGGCGATTGTTCAAGGACATGACCATCTAGACCCTATGTTCTCAAGAGGCGGCCCACGTCCACTAAAATGGCCGGTGGGACATTCCGAGGAGCTCGCTTTTAGACAAGAATTAAAAAAAAAGCATGTAGAAGTGACCCTCGGCCCGAAGCACTTGAGAACCATTGACCTAGACTACGCCAGCAACGATAAGGGCAGCCAGAAATTTACTTTCTGAACAGCTGAATTTAGTTTTGGGCTTTTTGTGTGTGTGTGTGTGGGGGGGGGGGTTGATCTTTCACCGTATGTGGACGCACCAACCAGTAAAACGCGAAACAATTGGGAAATAAATTTGTGCTGTGCTTCGTTTTTTCTGATGTCCGCGTACGTTTGTCTGTAAGTTATGTTTTTTTTCTGAAAATTCGTTTCATTGGTTTCGTTTCATTTATTTCTGTTAAAAATTACAACATTTCGTTTCAAAATCAATTCAGGGTTTTGTGAAGAAGTGTACCAAATAATGGTATCTTCAGTTTACAATCCAGTTTTCAAAATTATGGAAATCAAATCAAACGTAAATTAAACATCATAAATATCGTTATCAACAAATTCGTCAAATCATTGATATCCAAAATTTTCATTGCTCGTAATCCACTATCTGTTTTGCTGCAATATATACGCCGACCGTTCATGTACAGGCCTACGTTCTATTTGTTTGTAAAAAGATACACTTCTTGTATGCGTCTACGAACTGCAAATATCTTTGAATTTTTTTCATATTGTATATGTGATAGAAAGCATGAAACCATGGCAACCTTCTCGAGAAAGTGACTTTTACATCACGCAGTTCACACAGTTGTTCGCTTTGTCATTAATAATAAACATTTGTTGTAAATGTCGCATAGTGGAAAGACGATTTTAGTTGGAGTAACAACGATAAAGTTAATATGGCGGTTTCATTTGATGGTCCTAGGGGAGAAAAGAACAAAGGGATTCGAACGGTGGACCCACAGGCCCCTTAATTACCATTGTCTTAAAGTGTACCTAAAGTGTAGAATTACAAGAATATATATTATGCAGGTTGGAATAATGAATCTCATTCATCCAATTCCAATCTTCACAGCTTATCCCATTGATGAGATATAACTTGTCGAAATTTATTCAGTTAATTTGAAATAGTATGTTGCGTAATCATTTTTGAAGTCGTTCGGGCACAACTCACATTACCTGTTTTTGTTTCCTTTTGAAATCAAAAATGTTTATATGACCTTGAAAAACTTCTTTTTTTTCTTACATAACATGTTGTACGGAGAGGGCTTATCTTGTGAATTCACCCTATAAAGTTAAGACGGTGATCGCATATTTGGGCAAGGTACATAGGCTTTTGAGAAAAAAAAGGCAATTTGAGTAGTACAAGAATGACATCACAAATTATTGCGCAATCCATCATTTTAAATTGGGCGAATAAACTTCAACAGTTTATCTCAGCTCAGAAATATCCAGTAAAGATAAAGAGTCGGAACATTTGGTTTCATTTTTAAAGCTTTGTAACATTTACTTATAAAATTTTAGACTTTAGGCACACTTTTAATGCATTTAAGTGTATCTCGGCCCCTCAAAATAATACCCCCAGCTATTACCCCCCCCCCCTTCATTACCTTGTCGGACTGCGGACTTGGCAACTTGTCGAGCTAATGAAACGCTCAGATTGTCGGAATAAAGATAACCAAACCGTATACAGAAACATTTCAAACACTTTCAAGTACTAGACATACAGGCATCAGATAACGCTTTCATTTTAAAATACCCTGTAAACTGTTGTCTGAGGCCTAATTATACGGGTTTATGTCTGATTTTTCATCCCAGAGCATCCCAGAGACGGTTTAGTTGACTTAAATGCTAACGTCGCCACAGAGTACTAGGCTTTCAAAATTTGTTAAATTTGTTATCTTTCCGTCGGAATCTGCATACAAAACAAGATTCCATTGACAACAAAGTTAAATTTAAGATGGATAGGAGGATTCTAATTTCTTGGCTCTCCACGGCCTGAGGCACTTGTAAAGATCTCTGATGGAAAAACTTTGATAGAAGATGAGAAGAACGTCTTATGTTGCGACGTATGCATCGGGTTTATTGATTATTTAATACATTTGGCAGTTTGGGGATGGGGCTTAAATGCGCCTTGGCTTTCAGCAGTACCGTGCGTTATTCTGTTTGTATTTTTTGATCATATCAGCGGAAATTGAAGTTGAGGTGTAAGCAGGGAGTTGGTTATACAATGTCGCGTCCCCGGTAAAAGTGTCGTTTCTCTGTAGTAGGGAGTATACTGTGCATGTAAAGCTTCGACAAAGGTTGTTTATCCCTTCCTTTAATTCTGCTATTTTTCAACCACACTCTAAAAACTGTTGATAAACTTTTATCCAGGTTGCTTACATATGCCTCCTGTTAAACTATTGGGTAAAAAAATACCCTAGTTGGTTACAAAAGAACCCATTGCTTAGTAACATTTAACCCAACAAGGGTAATTTTTTGACCAGCTTGACTAGGTTTTAGCAACAGAAAAGCAGGGAACATACGTGCCCAACTGTCTTCAGAGTGCATGCATATCTCCCTGAAACAACAATCTCATCTATCTGTGGTGAGTTTTGCATAGCTACAACAAAATGAAAAACAAACAAAGGTAGATCGAGCACGTCATATCGTCCCACATGCTGACATGGGCATACACGTATGGAGCGGGGTCTGGAGCGGCGGTTCCCTCCCTTATTGAGAAAAAAATTGACTATTTCAAGGCCGATGTTGAAGTCATGACTCATGGTTGTTTGTGTAGTAGTGAAAATTTCAGGGCAACCCCCTCCCTCACATGTCTTCCAGGCTTCTAATGTGCCTATTCAGCCCCAGTATGGACAAAGGGTTGTTTAGGGACAATCTTTATGTTCCCCTACCTATCCTACAATTTCCCAAGCTACCAGTTTCAAATTCAGAAATTCGTCATGGTGATGCCACGCAATTTTCACTCCAAACAGAAGCAACAAGGTTCAGTCGTACAGTCCCAAGTAGGGCGGTACCCACAGAGCGTATAAGCTGGCGGTTCTTCCCCCAGACCCCACTCCCCCTCCCACTGGAATTGAAACACCAATGCAGGGACAAAATGGAAAATATTGTAGCATACCATTTGACATCTTAGACTCTGAAATAAGCCAATCACCCAAAAGGTTGTAAAAGCGATTCTCCTAAATTGATTGATTGATTGATAGTCCCCCCCCCCGACATATACGATTACTCTGTCTGTGAGCCTGGTCTCGACTCCACCAGTTCCCTTTAAAGGAAATAAAACATCGCTCACTTCAACCAAATCCTTAAAAATCAATATTACCTTCAGAAAATCCTTTCAACCCACTGTTTCGTCATTGTTTTTAGAACAAAAATATTGCATTGGCTATTTCAAGGTAAACAAAGCAGTGATTGTTCATGAGCAGATGAGTAAACAACCTCCTTACACAAATATATTGTCACACGATTAAAACAAGGCACACATTATTTTTCATACATTTAAATTGGGGTTACTGTTATTTGACTTTAAATTAACTAAAATTTGTCAGGACTTCTGTTTATTCTTACTTGTAAAGGTTTCATCTTCACCTGACTATAAGACAATTGTTTCATTGACGTCATTACATGACGTAGATTGTTCATTACCTGATTACCGGTATCATAATACGCTTCCACTTCACTGCCGCAGTAAGATTAAAGGGTTAATGTACTCTTTCCAAGGTAGGCAAGCACATTCCCTTGTGATTGCTTGTACACCCATCCCACACTCCTTATTATGATGTAGTAATATTTTGGTCAAAAGGTGCACGGGTGGGGATGGGGGCTGCAGCCTCAACCCCCCTCCCCCACCCCGTTTGAGCAAAAATTATATGTAACCCCTTTAACATGTACTTTCTTGACTGGTATGGAAGGAAAGAAGGCTTGTAATATTTAGACAAGGCTGAGGCGGGAGATCTACAGCTGGGCATTCCCTTTAAGTTCGATCTCATACTGACGTCACTATTACAAAAATAACCTAATTATATCCGAGTCGCTCTCCATAAAACTGTTTTAGAGTGTATCGTTGTACTTGTAAGTTTTTAATTACATTTCTCTCAGAACGATATCACATTTAGGCCTAATATTTTAGGGCCTACATACACACACAGACAATGACGGCATATATCTCACATAATGTAATAATTATAACATGAAACTTGGAGAGGGGGTCTAGTTATGTTTTTTGCAATCAAACAGGTATTACTCCACCCCAGACAGAACCCCTCTGATCTACTTCCCATAAAAAGAATGGTTTTCTGTTGTGAGTTGGGATAGCAGGATACAACATCTATAGGCCGGATCCACACACTAAAAACTGTTGGATAAACTTTTACCCAGGTTGGTTACGTATGCCTCCTGCTAAACTGTTGGGTTAAAAAAATACCCAAGTTGGTTACAAAAGTAGCAACGTTTAACCCAACGAGGGTAATTTTTTAACCAACTTGGCCAGTTTTTTACCCAACAGTTTAGCAGGAGGCATACGTGCCCAACTGTTTTTAGAGTGCAGGAATTGACCTTATGCATTGACGTCACGTAACGTCATTTTGGAAGCAAAACAATAAAGAACATGGCACACACCTAGTAGACTTTGCATGCGCGTGTTGTAAACTACTTGCGTATCTGATTGGTAGACAAGTCAACTGTCCGGCGGCCGCATTTGTTGGTGTAATTTGCATTGATACGCGCTTGCTTCCAAACGAGGGAGAACTTTCTGATCTGTGACGTCATATGCATAAGGCCCAGGTCTATATGAGAAAAGGGACGGTAACCCACTGCAGACAGCAAAGGGTTCATCTCAGGCTCTCAAGTGGACCCAGGTGAAAAAGTAGGATAAAAGTAGGACCAAAATTTTCTGTAAAATAGGAGAAAAGTAGATTTTAAGAGGAAAAGTAGGATTTTTGTAGTTTTTCGATGTTGACATCTTGCATGACTGTCATAGACATGTTTATGTACTCAGAGCCCACATGCCCTGCAATGGATGTGTACTACTACCAGTCCATCTTAGCGTTTATAATTCGTCACGGTGGACAATTATTAGTAGAGCTGTCTTGAACTGTTCAATTTGATCAGTCGAACTAGCAGTCACATGCAGCCAACCTCTGCCCCTTCAGTCTTCTGTCAACTCCAAAAAGGCTTAGAGAGCCATCACAGAGTACACAGTCAACAGTTGAGAATCCAAAACAAGGGAGACACAACCACCACAAAAAGTGCAAAGTGCAAAATTTATATGCAAGATCACAAAACCAAGAAACCACAAAGTAACGAGTGCATGTAAAAGCAAATGACAAGGGCCCTAATGAGCTGACCGGATGAGGACCCATGTGTTTGTTGAAAGGCCTCGGATCCAACGAAGGGGGAGGATCCATTTGGAGGCAGCAGCACGGAAGGATGAAACAGACGGTTTAATTAGTATTTGTTGGGGGACAGTACTCCAAAGGCGAACACTTCTGACAAAGAACTGGTTTTTGAACGCCCCAGAGTGCAGGGCTTGTATATAGTTATAACAGTGAGCATGCCTTACAGAAGGGGTAATAATAGGAAGGAATGGAATGTTCACAAGGTTGTTCCTAATTTTGTAAAACATACAAAGATCATCTAATGTCCTACGATGCTATAAGGATTGCCATTTAAGAGTCTGTGGGATTTTTGTTGAAAGATCAGCACTTGAGCTATAATCGTAGTAATTTAAACGAACCGTGCTCCACGTCTTTGGACGGCTTCAGTTTTATCAATATTCAGCTTAGTGTATGGGTTCCAACACGTGGAAGCGTATTCAAGATGGGGGCGGATAATAGAGTAGTAAGCAGTAGTTTTGATTTCCATAGAACACGTGAAGGCTACGGCGACACAAATTTAATAGCTATAGTAGCCTTGTTGGTGATCTCTTCAATGTGCTTGTTAAAATTCAGTTTATTGTCAAGAATGACACCAAGATACCTGTCTAAAGTGACTTCTTCCAGATCACAAAATTCAGAGGCAGACATGGGGAGACTGATGTTATTTAGCGCAAGCGACTCAAGAAAAATAGGTTCAGAGGAAGAAGTACTTTGGTGGTACATTCTGTAGATAAAATTACATTTACAAGATTTACGATATGTAACAGGGGCGGAATTAGGGGGCCCAGGGGGCCCGGGCCCCCCTTCCAAAAAATGATGATATTTTCCATCTTCATAAACAGTATAAGGCCCTATTCCTATTCATTTTCTTTCACAAGTGGTTCTCACACTATCAGAAGTTTCGCAAATCCTTCGCAAACTTCCAAAATTTTCGCGCGCTCCGCGCGCTTCAAACCTTGCCTCAGTATTGTTCTTATCGTCAATACCCTCGAATAGAAACAAAAGTTGAAAAAGTTGATGTAGACCCCCCTGGGTTGAAAGTACATATTTGCGTTTGTACATTTTTTAAAAGTTTTCACAAAGCGCTTCCCGCGCAGCCATTATTAGTATAGATTGTGATTTTTAATACACTTACGACGAAAAAGTATTCTGAAAAGTGCTTCTTAGTCCTTCACCCCTTTTGCTACAAGAAATGTCAAAAATTAAAAAAAAATCTAAGACCCTAAAATATCAAAAAAATTTCCAAAGGGCTAAGAAATGTCAAAAATTTGTAGTAATTTACCTTAAAACTTGTCCAAAGTGATGCAACAAATTGCATCTAAGGACCCTCAAATATTTTTGGCTTTACAAACCCTCCAGATGGCCGGAAACGGCACTTCCCGAGTGTTTTCAGCTGCATGTACCCCGCCTTGAAATGTGAATCTCATGTCTGCACTTGGCAAATATTGGGGGTGGCTAAACATTTAGCCCCTCACTTTTTTCATTGGGGGCTTAGCCCCCGAAGCCCCTCGGTTCCGCCGCCACTGCTCACAATCGACAAAGAGAATGTTCGGATAGACTATAGGCTAGAGTATATGTAGCCAGTTAGAAACCCAAAGCATATTGAACTAGGCGAAAACGCTTCATAAGTACATCAAAAGCATATATTACTGTTTGCTATAAACCACAGCATGGCCGCAGCACAACAGATATGCGTATAGAAACAACAATATTTTAAGGGACGCTGTTAAAATACGGATAAGTCATGTTAACTGCACAAACGTTTTTGTACAAGCACAACAAGATGATTTGACACATACAACGGATACCCCCTATAAAAAGTGAATCTTTGCTGTATACAAACTGGTGAAATATGTAAAAATACAGACTGAGGCGGTTGCTGAATAACTTGCCCTGTATGTAAACAGGAGTTTCTGTAGGTATGCATGTGATATCTTGTAAGGTACTGTGCAGTTCTGTAAAAATACATCTCGGTCCTGTACCTCAATTGCAGCATCCTGTACATAAGACACATGCTTGTTGTTCATGTATGAAACCCAATTGACAGCGAATTTGCTGTACACGAACAGAGATGCAGTTCTGTAAAAATACAGGGTGATCCTTTACATAGACACGTGCTTTGTTGTTCATGTATGAAACCCAATTGACAGCAAATTTGCTGTACACGAACAGAGAGTTTTTAACAGTGTAGAGGAACACGAAAATGCAACGTTACTAAGTTCTAACATCTTTTCCCTATCTTTTGAAAGATTCTTCCTTCAAGCTCACAATCGTGGCAAACATATGTTGTAAGAAAAAAAATAAGTTTCGTCGGTGAGCCTTTTTGGGTAAGATGAAAAATGTACTCCCTGACGGAGACCGTGCAGTCTCCCCATCAAATTTCTTGGTTTGCTCTAAAGTAGGCAGATTCTCTATTAAAAACCTAATCTTTTTCAACTTTTCTTAATGAAAACAAAATTATTACATCTTTTTCAATATAAGGGCCGGATTAAGGGGGGGGCAGGCCCCCTTCCAAAAAATGATGATATTTTCCATCTTCATAAACAGTATAAGGCTTAATTCCTATTCATTTTCTTTCACAGATGGTTCTCACACTATCAGAAGTTTCGCAAATCCTTCGCAAACTACCAAAATTTTCGCGCGCTCCGCACGCTTCAAACCTTGCCTCAGTATTGTTCTTATTATCAATATCCTCGAATAGAAACAAAAGTTGAAAAAGTTGAAAACTTTAAAATAATCCCAGGTAAAAGACTGGCTTTTCGATTGGCATACCGCATATAGGTTTGTTGGGGAATTAAAAGTGTCTCAATTCAGAGACTAAGTGCAGGTTTTATCATGGAAATCTTATGTAATGAAAATTTCAGCGCACTTCGCACGCATTTGTCACCGTTTACATTCCATTTCATGACCATTATTACGTAAGGTAATAAGCTAATACATGGAACTATTCTGATCACAACACTTTCTGCAAAACTGAGGTAGTTTGCCAACCTCTGAACAGGCCGAACATCAGTATGGGATCCTTTCAATCTAATTTGTAGCATGATGTAGACGCCTGGGTTGAAAGTAGGCCTACATATTAGCGTTTTTACATTTTTGTGGTCAACATCATTTCGGCAACCCATTGCATCTATCAGGGCATAAAGTAGCTGGCCCAGTTAGGGCGCTTGACCCCCATGTCGGCAAATCAAAGCACCACCCCTGGCTGAGCCTGCATGCAGTTTTTCCTTTGAATAATGAAGTATACCCCCAATTTTTATAGCAACAACATATATTGAAACATTTGGCGCCATTTTACAACTGGGTACCCTCCTCTTATAGACTCCTCACCAGAACAGGAGAGAAGTTTTAGGTCAGATGTCCTCTCCCCCACTTTCAAAATCGAATCGACGCCCCTGTAAGTGCACGTTTCCAGGACGTTGGCAGGCTTCCACGCTGGTAGGACTGGGTAAATAAATGATGGAACATATCACCAAATTCGACAGCTGATTCTTTGAGTAACCTAGCAGACATGTGGTCGGGACCACTAGCCGTTGGGATTAATATTTTTGAACTGCTTGATAATAATTATACCCTCAACACTGAAGCTGATATCGGGCATATAAGGGATTCTCTTAGTACATGGAGGTACGTTAGTAGTGTACCTCGTGGGTGAAGACGTAACAGAACTGGTCATTCAAAGCATTAGCTTTAGCAAGGTCTGAAGTTGCTGGAATGCCAAAAATTGTACTAAGAGTGGGTATACCAACATATTCCTTACGGAGGGCCTTGGTATAAGACCAGAAAACTTTTGGATTGTCTTTTAATCCCTCACCCACGATCGAGACGTACGTTCTATGTTTAGCAGTCGTTCTGGCAGATTTGAATTTTAGCCAGTCGTATGGGGATTTGGATCTAACTGCCCGGACACAGAGTTTGTCCCTTCTGTTCATGAGGGTTTTGACGTCTCTTGTGATCCAACGTAAATGAAATTTGCTTTTACTAGTTTTTTGAGGGACCAACTGATTTAATATACCCTCTATGCCAGACTGAATGAATACACTGTTGTCTTCAACAGGAAAATTATCGGGATGTCTGGCAAAGTAGTCATTACTAAGCCGTTCGACAGCGATACTGATATCATTCCAGTCAGCCTTATTGTACAAGAAAATAGTTCTTTGAGGCTCATATACGAGCATATTTCAAAGCAGTGTTCCTTCCATGGTTAAATGTACCAATAACTACGTTGTGGTCAGACATTCCGGGAGAACAGTACACACGCGTAACTGACCCTGGCACATTTGTGAGTAATAAACATAGGCGTACGAGGCGGGGGTAGGGGGCAGACTGCCCCTCCCCCCAAAAAAATTTCTGAGGTCGAAAATTCGGGCAAAAATGACCAGAATTTGGGCACAGAATAGGTGAAATTTCGGCAGAGATGAAGAGAAAGTGAAAAGATTATCCAAATTTCTACTGAGTTCCCGAATTTTTGATCGAATTCCCGAAAAAAGTGCAAAAATTTCAGCGCGCTTTGCGCGCGTGTAGTTATTTGCCATATATATCACCTCTATCAGACTTTCGAAAAGGCTCTGATATGCACAGTCCACTTCCATATCCAAATTTCATAAGATATGAGTAAACTTGATAATGGTATATGTAGTCTAACAATTTACTGTTCACTTACTTCGAGCAGTGTGGTTCTGATTTACCCCAACAACTGAGTAAAAAATTCACTTAAACAAGCAAAAAGAAAAGATTTCCTAAAAAACAGAAATTCTTGGAAATATATCCAACTCAAATTTAGCAATAAATGTAGCATCATTTTGCATCCATCCCACCTTACGTGAGCAAAAATTTTCCAAAGGGGAGGGGGACATCCCCTCTCCTTAGACCCTTCCCCCAGGACGGCGACTCGCATATCATATGGTGAAAATTCCCATCCCCCCCCCCCGTCTTTCGAGATGGATCCACGTTCTTGACTTTGGACAATTAACTTTTTGGAGATTCGGGCAAAAATCTTCTGCCCCCCCCCCCCAAATTGGAAGAATCCCGTACGCCTGTGGTAACAAATCCAGAATATTTCTAGACGAAGGACGGGTGATCTCCTTCGTGTGTTGGCTAGGGCCAAATTTAATCATGGTGTTCACAGATAGTTCACAATTGCCCTTATCAGGGGTATTGGCTTATCAGGGGTATTGAGCACCACCTCATTCTGGCAATCAAAACCAGGGAGATTGAAATCACCACCAATGATACACTGAGAATGCTTATATTTGCTAAAAACATTAGCAATGTTTTGGTGAAACTGGGGAATTAAGGGGGCATTAAGGAGGAATTAAGGGGGGTACTGGGTGGCCTGTACAAGGACCCGACATTAATAAGTTTACCGTTATGAAGCTTAAGTTGAACCCCTGCAGATGCTTTCACAAGAACCATCGGCATCGGGGAATTTAGCAGATTCAACATGATCAATGTCCTCCTTCACTAAAATGAAAACACCTCCACCACCCGCCTTCCGGTCATTTCCAAGGGATTTATAGCCTTTAGGAAAAACTTCACTAGAATAACATTCAGGCATAAATTTGGATTCCTGACCCAACACAATATGTAGGTTGTGGAGGTCAATAAGGCAATCTAGTTCAGCACGATTGTCAGTAGGGCCTACTTCTGAGGCTGTCACAATTTACAGTCATGACAACAAGCTTTTAAGCCAGAGATTTTAGCGAGTTGCTTTTTCTATCAGGTGCTGAAGTAGCATCTGGGGCTGGGTGGAATGAGATATGACTATCATCACTAGTATTACTGCTTGGTTCATGGGAAAGAGCATTAAAGCTATTACTAGTAGTAAACAGGCTGGAATTCAAACCATGGACCAAGTAAGAAGGAAGGTTGCAGCCTGGGCAAATCCAAACTAAACTTTTGTTTGAGCAGTAATTAGTAGATGAATCAACGGATATGCTGACACATGATTTATGATGCCATGGTTGGGGCTGAGGTAAGAAATTTGAGGAATTTTGGCTGCCTTAGGTAGCAAATAATCAGCTATGAGACACCAATTTCATAAGTACTTTACCCAGGAGCATTTGGGGGGGTATATTGGTACTGAAGATTATGAAATTACAAGACATTCTGTTATGAAAATGGTTAATTATTACTAGGGATCTTGATTCTGTAGGATATGGTGGAATTTCTGTGATACCTTTTCGCAGACATTACAGCTTGAAAGGTCAGACCAACACAGCAAGCTCAAAGAAGCACTTACTACTGACTGTTCATAGTACCTGCCAAACTTCTTTGATATTTGTTTTAGAGACGAATTAATACTAGGTTTATGGTTTCAAGTTTTTTGTGTAGGGAAAACTGGCCTGCAAATTTTCCTTTTGCATCATAATTAAATCTACTAAACTCACAAATATGTATGCCTTGTATAATTCACATGAGTGGAAATAGAAAATGGTTAAAATATAAACTAGTTGATTAAAGGGAGAAGGCCATCCCCCTAAGTTTCTTTTCACAAATTTGCTAAATCTTACAGATATCCTTTTATTTCTCTCACAAGTATTTTTATAATGTTCCTGTGTCAAACCATTGAATATTGAGTATAAATCAATGAGTTATTGTGCATAAATTTAGGAAACAAGTAACAAAAGTATTGTCACATGATTGATAGGAGCCATTCCTAACTAGTGTACCGGGGTACACTGCTTCAAATTGGGGGGGACTGCATTTTCCCTTTAAGTGAATATGAAATGCACCTCTTAAAAACATTTCACTGTCTCTACTGACCTGCAAAATACTTTTACTTGCAAGAGGTTGCAGAAATCATGTCTGTCCAAAAAGCACTAAATAGTGATTGCCCGTGCTTAATGCCTGAGTAATACAATCATGAAATGTTATGGTTAGGTTGTTCTGTTAAATTTGCTGGAAGATTTAAAAGTAATGACATTACAAAACCAAAAGTCACATGTTAATTATGCCTGTCCAAAATAGTATGTGTGTGCTAGTAAACAAGTACACAATGAACAGTACATTGAGGGTAACAGGCGCGGATCCAGGTGAGGGCGCACCCCCCCCCCTTTTTTTTGATGACAAACGATTTTTTGAAAAAAAATGAGAAAATAGATATGAAAAACATGCTTTCCAGATGCTGGGAAATCGCATCTTAACGCATCTAGAATTCAAATTTTCTTTGGGGAGGACCCCCAAACCCCGCCGTGGCTTCGAGCCTTCGGTGCTCGCTCGTCGGCCTTCGGCCGACGGTATGTACGCTCCCCCGTTCTCAAAATCCTGGAGCCGCGCTTGGGTAATATTTGTTTTTGTTTTGTTTTTGTGCACTTGCACCAGTTTGCCAGTGATTTCCTTCAACAAAATGCAGCCTGCCGTGGTATGACAGGGTATGATTTCTTTACGCAACAACATTGCAAAGCTGTAGTATGTGCATCCAATTCTTATCAGTGCAATTGTGTTATGTATGAACCACTTTTCTATGCGCGTAACTCAAGTCCAGAATAAACACATGCAAGCAAGAATCAGCTAACTTTTATTACTTCCATGGTCCCCTTTTTCTTCACAAATATACTGTCATTTGTGAGCAATGTGTTTAAGAGAATGTATTACTGCACAGCTTGCACTTATTGTACAGGGCTAGGGAAAATGTTTTACTTCCCAGGAAGTAAGTCACATTTCCCTCAATTTCTGCAAATTTGGTATATAAAGAAGTAAAACTGTCCCCCGAATCTCAAAAATTCCCTCCAAATTCCTAAATTTCCAATACCTAAAATTTTCCAGCTTCCCCCCCCCCCCCCCCCCCCACGTGCACATGTTACATATCTGGACCAGTATCAGTAGTTTTGTGTTGTTGGAGGGTCACTACAAATTTTTACACCGTTTTCATATGTTTGTTGCCTCATTAAGACAGCTAACATTTTCCTAGTTGTTACAATTTAAAAATTTGCATCCTTACTAGGCGCGTAGCCCAGTTTTTGTCATGGGGTGGCCTATATTGCCTGTGACAATACCAGGCCTGTAGCCATGCGCAGCAATCTAAGCGGAGCGCCACCATCGGTTGGCGCGGAGTGTCCAAGAAAATTTTTGGCTTTACAAACCCGTCAGATGGCCGGAAACGGCACTTCCCGAGTGTTTTAAGCTGCATGTACC
>WURT03035846.1:0-15018 GCA_009936505.3 Holothuria glaberrima
TTTACGATGATTGGAAGGAAATATATACTTTGTTTTGTTACCCTCAGAAATTTTTCAAAGTATTATTTACTTCAAAACAAAGCTATTAAAGGGTATGCCTTTAACCATTTTGCATCTGATTACCTTAACTTCAAGAGACACAAAGTTTCTCAAAGGGAGATCTCCCCCGTTCTAGAACCCTCCCTCAGTCCCTTCAACTTCAAGCTATTTGTCGGTGATTTTCTTTCCAAAATCTGGTCAGCTTTGTATATTTACTTTATTAACTGTAATTTGGATCGAAAAAGTTTGCTTTTGGTAGAATTTTCGGTATTTTTATAGCCCAACTCTGCCGGCGAGAAGCAAGGAAATGTCAGTAACTAAGGAATACTCTATCTGTCTATTATGAGGGTACTGATACAGTTGTTCGATTACTGTAAGTTTCCGCTGTGTTTTGTTAGTGAGTAGTAAAATTCCGGCCGTCACGTTGTTGTGGATAGGTTAAGACGTTAAAAGGTTAAGCATAGGTGTATGAGAAGGTATTTTAAGCGGCGAAATTGCTCTGTATCTCTTCCTGATTAGCAAACAATCACGACATGGATTTTTCCATAAAAATGAAATGCAATTGCCCTAGCTAGATTACACCAGGGAGTTGTTATCTGTTAACAACTCCCTGATAAGACTTTTTCTCCGGGCAACCGTCCATTCCTCATACACCTATAAGTGAGGATAATACCCCCACCCCTTCCTCATATGAGGATGATATCTTGTCATCACCCATGTTACCTGAGTTTTCGTAATCCCCTAGTTAGGAATCCAGCAGTCCGATAACGTCATAAAGCACAACACAGTTGTCCACATTGTACGGTTATAGTGTGGGGATCAATGTGACCAGCTTGACCCTCAATTTTATGAGGGTCGTACCGGGATTTAAGTCAGCTACATTGCTGTGAACTAAATGGCTAGATTCTGTTGTTTTGGTCCAAACATGGAAGTATTACCTCGAGATAGTTCTTCCATGGTCCAAGCAATTCTGTTATTTGAAAAAAAGAAGAGGACGAAAACAGTATGCACTGCCTTATACCATGGAAGTACTCCGATGTAGTACTTCCATGCTTATATTGACACCAGTCAGCAACAAGCCTGGGAAATGTGGGATTACATCATACCCTATTACGTGGCTCTTAAAAGACTTCGGGAAGAACATATGGCAATGCCAACACCCTGGCATTTTATTAAAGAAAACTACATGCTCCTCTGGGGCAAACTCTTTTGGTGATCCTTGTCTAGTTTTCGTATTTCGGCTTCGGTTTGGGGGACTTCACATAAATGTGTGACACTTGCTCAGCTGAAACATGTATTTAAATTAAAGGGAAAATTGCAGTCACCCCAATTTGGATTAGTGTAGTAGTCTATCCTATTTCATTAATGGCTCTTGAGAATCATGTGACAATAATTTTCTCACTAAATTGTGAAATTTACGAAGAGTAATTCCTTGGTTTACATTGAATATGCAATATTTAAGTCCCTTAAGATACCTGGAATAGAAATAAGAGAGATTTGTGTGATTTAGCTGTTGTTTCAAAATAAGTTTAGGGCGACTGCTTATGCCCTTTAAACAGTTAAAGCTGAAAGTACACCATGCATAGACAGCTATTGCTCGCAGAATATTACATGCACCGAGGCAAGTGCTGTCTGATCATGAAGTTGATATCACCACCTCTCTGGTATGATGGCGTCTCGCGTGCCTTCGGAGCCGTAAATCCCTTTGGGAGTAGTTTAGTTTCACATTGCACCTGAGAGATTTTTCTTTAAAGCTTTTCATACAATTCGGAACATGCGATTCTTAGCTCAGCGTTTGGAATGCAACATGCATACGTTCTCATTTGTATTAGTTGGTGGAACATTCCGTCGGTAAACAGACACTATCATAATCGCCCCCTTGTCACGTTGTTTATCTTAGGAGTGGGGCCGTATAGTCCTACGGGTTTGAATAATTCGAATTATAATCTTAACTTTTTGATTGTCAAATGAAATGAATTTGTTCAGCCAACCCACATTACAATTAAAAGGAGAAGGCAGTCGCCCCAAGTTTATTTTCAAAAATTTGCTAAATCCTACAGATCTCTTCCTGTTTCTCTAAAAAGTATTTTTCATAATGTTCCTGTATAAAATCATTGAATATTGAAGGTGAACCAAGGAGTTATTCTGCAAACTTTAGAAATAGGCCCAAGCAACAGAAAATATTGTCACATGATTGATAAGAGCCATTCCTGAACTAGTGTGACGGGGTAAACTATTTCAAATTGGGGGTACTGCATTGTCCCTTTAAAGTCTACGTTTGATTCGATCCCGCCTTAAGTCGGGTTTATCGATATCACTTTCACTCCGTCACACTCCTGAGAATAGTCTAAATAATTATACTAATAGGCTATTATTTTTAAATGTCATCACGTCAGTGCAGATCACGGTCTCGATTGTACCTCAGTCCTCAAAAGTGTCCACACAATGGTGCTGTTATGTAATTAAAACACTAGCGACGCTTTAAGTAGATTCATAACTTGTAATCTCTATTACTAGATGCACAGAGGTTACTAACCGTGAGCTTGATTAACATGTTGAATGGAATGCTAATGATTTTAAGTAAACATTTATACCACAAGCTTTGAAGTAATGACAATCATTGCAACAGCTCATATCTTCAAAGCTTATTATCGTATATATATATATATATATATATATATCGTAGACAATAAACAATTAATTCCTTTCTTTAAAATGGTTGATTGCGTAATTCCAGATTCATTCTTGTTCCACCATTGTAATACATTAGTTTTTTTTACTATTAAAAAATAGCCCGTTTTTTGGGGAAGTATTTTGTTAGAAAACGCTTGCTCGGTGAGATGCTGGCACAGAAGCATATACCTACGCACCTTTTGCAGTTTTGTGAGAGGAAAAGAGCAAAATCTTCCAAGAGGTATTTTTTGATGGCAATTAGGGTCCTGCTGCTCTGCACTTGTGGAAAGGAACTTCGTTTTTGTTTTGAAAATGGGAGTGGCATTTGGCTTGACGCTATAGTGCTGTTGTGTGGAAATGTCTAAGGCCATTAGCATTCAGATGCAAAATAGTGCTAAAACGTTTCCACATTTCAGGCTATTATTAAAACCTTCAACACAGGTTTTTATTGTGCCATTGTGAAAAAAGAAATTGTGAAATTATAATGTACTTCGGTTACGATAAGCTCAATAATATTCTTCTAGAGTCGATCAGGCTCAAAAATGCGTAGGGTGACATGCCCCCAACACTGGGTGTCTTATTCATTGGGGCCCTGAGGCATACCGCCATCAAATTTTGTCAAAGGCGTCATATGATTTAAGTTGTTAGAAAATGCGTTTGAAAACCCTTCACATGCTAAGTTCATTTGAGAAGTTATCTATTTCAGGAAAATTAAGTTGGAGTTAGTTAACCCCACTAGCATGTTTGGTTCAATTTGCTGGGAAGGGGTTGTTCTTTCAATTCATGCAAACTTTCCTTGGGTGGAAAGAGGGGCGTATGTGGACAAAAATGGTGAAATGGTTTGTGAAAATTAGTCGTTTCTGACTGAAAAATCCTAACTCCCCGTCACCTGCTTTGTAATGGTTGTTACTAATTTTCCACACGGAGATGCATGAAAGAAGACATATCATGGCTGGTAATGCTATTGAATGTTGAAAAATATTTTGTCACCCCTAGGAATGAGACAAAGTTTTACTTTGCGTTTCCCAAAACAATCAGTTTGTCATGTCCCTATCATTTGTATGAAAATCTTGCCAGTGAACAGTTTTGGCATGCTTCCGATTTTGTGTCTTTCAGACTCGTTCCTAGTGGTCACATTTTCATTCTACTAGTTGATCATGGGCGTTTGGGCTGGGGACTACCTTGAGATAAAAATGTGGGGCTAGAATTTTCCTTTAGCCTTCTACTCTCCTAGTTAGACAGACGCACATTTTTTAGGATATACAAACCTAAAAATAGCATTTTTTGGGTTAAATTTACTTCAAAATATGCATGATTATAGTCGCACAAAATTGCATCTAGAGATCTTTAAATACTGAAAATTTCCTAAGGGAGGGCAGCCTCCTGCGCTTCCATGCTCAATCGTTGCTGTGTACTTGTCATACTCTCCAGTATGACGTTTATATTTTTACCACAGATCACGTAAAATACTGAAATAAACTGTCGGAAATTACTCTAGATCGTCTTCTTGCGATACATTCGAATGTTTCGCACCCAATCCCCCTTTCCCATCATATGCACGTAAGACACTTTTCTTTAGATTACGCTATATTTCACCTTCCCCCTTTAGAACTTTATTTTCGCACGATACCTCATATACCTTCTCCCAATCACCACCTCCCTCGGGTCCCCCAAAATTTATTTTTGCAGGACACCCCTGGCCCTTAATCAATACCCATGCAATATTAAAAACGTTTTGATCGCGCCAGATGTTGGCGGGGAAATTTGTGAATGCAGAGGCCATGAAAGTGCCTTTGACAATTATTCGGAAGGAAGCTGCTCCCATTCCCACGTAGAAGATAAATATAAAACGATTTTTTTCCCTGATCGCGCTGTGGAAGGGAATCTAACGACGGGGACGCGTCCACAAGAACACTTACCTTTGCTATTTTTTTCAGAGACAAAGCCTTGGGCCAGGGTGAAACTCTTAGAAGCTCCAAGCGCCAAGAAAGTTTAACACAAGAATGAAAACTTTTACCACTTCAACTGAGGTCCTGTACCCAGGTATCCAATTTCGTGAATGACTTTCAACTCATGAGAATCATGTGACAGTATATTTTTTTCTCACTGAATTGTGAAATTCACACAGAGTAACTCATGGCTTTAACTTGAATGTGCAATAGGCCTATATCTGTTCTGACATATCATGAAAGATACTTGAAGCAGGAAGTTGTTATTTGACACTCCATGCTTGAAGTGAAACAAGAGGATATCTGTAAGGTCAGGGAGTTGCTATTTGAGTAGCAACTCCCTTGTGAGATTTAGTTGTTGTTTCATATAGTATAAGTTTGAGGCGACAGCTTATGCCCTTTAAACGTTGCAAACTCTACCTCCAAATCCTTTCGAATGCAACCCTTCTCGTTTAACAACAAGCTGATTACAGACCTGCTCAATAACTGTGAAATATCAAAATTCCGTACCAGTAAAAGGCATTTACTTCTAATACGTTTCCCGAAAGTTCCGTCAGCTGGATGCCAAAGGGCGAAAACCAAACGTTACCCCGAAGGAATCCTGCTCCCCGAGGGAGGTACCTCCCTAGAAGGTACATTTAGACGTATGGCATTTGCTTCAATGAAAACCATCCCAGGACACCGTACATTACATGGCAAGTGTTGAGTGGGTTTTAAGGCATGTTTTCATTGTATAACTAGTTTCATGAAATATCAAATCATTTTTTTATGAATATCAAATCATTGATGCTTAGAAGGAAGTTGAGCATTATTTAATTACAGAAAATATCAATGAACATTTGTAAGTTTAGGCATACACGGTATTTCTTTTCTAGAGGGCAGAGCCGTTTAAGCCGGAGAAGAGTATATTAGCCTAGAAAACTTGCCTAATATTTTTTGTGAAAAATTGGCCAAAAAATAGGGTTTGCCAGAGAGTTGCTATGGCAACTCCTTAGTCTTAGTTATGTTGTATCAAGTTTCACTGTAATGACCTCTTTTACGGCCCTCCCAACTGTGAGATAAAAACATCGCAATGAGTTCGAAACAGCTTTGTTGATAAGTTACTCCTGAGTAGGAAGGAATTTAATTTTTTTCTGATTCCACGGCCTGTCTAAAGAATGGCGGGGACCGGTTAGCTCTTGGATTTGGGGCCTTTTTATAACAACGTGCAGTATTGACTGCGCTAGGGAAGGGTGTACACCCCACTCTTTTATTGTTTGAATGGGGTATATTATAGTACAAACCTCACCGTCTGTGGCCGTTTCAAAGGCAAAGAGTTCTTAAATATATTTTTGGAGTATTTTTGTGTCAGTCAGTTGTGTCTGCGAGCTCACTGTTCTATCCTAATTGTACAGTCATAGGTTACACGAGGAAAGTGACGAAAAACCTTCTACGGAGGGCCAATATCAAGAGCTTATTTGGCCACTCCCGTAACAAAATCTTCAAATTTCAAATTATTAGCGTTACTGCATCCAGTTGAAAACCTGTATTCAATGTTGCCAGTCCCCGTTTCTCTGATTGTGGATGATGTCGAGAACAAACTTCAAGATGCCACTTCTATATATTAACTATTAAGCAATTGATAACTTATTTTTGAAAACGGGACAGTTTAATTCTGTGAAAATGAACCCAGTACTTTTAGAATGAATCCATATTGGTGAGATTATCAAAGAAAAAGTCCAAATTCTTACCTCAGTATCGCTTATTTCCAAAGGCGATGAATTTACTTGTTCAAAGAACGGAGACGTGCCGTCAATTTTGACTGACAAGGCTGGGAATCACACTGTCTGAAAGCACAAAAAGAAGAAACATTCATTTTTATAATAGATTATACTTCACTCGTCCAGCTGTGATTTACACGACTCTTGTGCAACCTGATGATCTCATTGCAATGTAGTTGAGCCAATAGCATTTCCTCAAAGACGTAATACTGAATATTCATGAGACAGTTTGGAGTTTCCTATTGTATTGACTCTACTGATCTGTACTACTTATAACTGAAATTATATTGTGTAAGATAGAAGTATCTGAAAGAGAAGGTAATTACTGTTTTGTGCTTGCAATTTCAGATTGATTCTGTTGCATGTTTCGCTAAGATTCAATTTTTCATTACCGCTGACAAACGCCTGTTAAGAAAGTTTTAAAGAATAATTTTTCAAACGAGAAATGTGTGTTCTTTTGCTACTTATACTGCCATGAAAGTGAGAGGTACTTCCGAGGTGCTACAAGGGTTACGCTCTGGTGAGTGTTAGAGTGCATCACTAGTTTCTTCAAGGGATGAGACTACCCGTTTATCATATGCATATTTGTTCACATGACTATTGAAATTCGAATGCGCCAGTGGTAAGCCAGTATTTCATATTAGGACACATTTCATTTAGTGTTTGTCTTCCAACATGATTGTCGGGTTTGGCTGTCAAGTAGATGGTGACGTCAATACGTAGGGTCAATAGAGTTTCCCCGTAACAGGCGAATGACATCACAGCGATTATGACGTCATTGTAAATTTCTACTGCTTGAGTATTGCAATTTGCCCGACTTTCTGACAATGTTCGAGAGGAAGTTGTGTAGGGTTTATGGTTATTCTTATTTAATGCATCTTAAAGGGAATGGGCTGCCGTCCATACCCCACTTTTAAAACATCAGCTAAATTTTATGGATCTTCTGGTATTTCCCTCACAATCATCTATAATATCATCGAATGTACATACTGAAAAGTACAGCTTAACCAAGGAGTTTTCTGCATGAATGTAGGCTTACAGTTCAGTGAGGAGAATATTGTCACATGATTAAGGAGATCCATACATGATTAAGGATATCAGGATATACTTATTCATAATGCCGGTGGCTCTAAGTTGCCCTTTAATTAGAAAACATTCTCTTTATTAGTTGACCATAGGTTGATAGACCTTTTGTATATGACGTCACAGAAAAGAAAGTGGGCCCTCGACTGGAGGTAAGCGCGTATCATTACAACTTACACCAAAAAAATACAGACAGCTGTACCTATCGGATACGCGTCTAATTCTACTCAGCGATCGTGCGAAGTCCATGGACATACCTGTTTATACTGTACATATCCAGAAGATAGTAACTAGGAATTTTCTTTGTCATAGGTTTGCCCTGTTGCTTCAGTCAAAGAACTACATTCTGTTTGCTTTGTACAAACCGGTGCTGTGGCCGAGTGGATAAAGGCCGTGGCATTTGAAGCGATGAAGCTTAGCAGCCGGGAGGTTCGGGGTTAAACCCTGGCCGGCTCAAAGTACAGTAGGTAGGTACGGGTCAAAGTACGGTTGGTTTTTCATCCAAGAGCAATCTACGGTTTTCCTATCTGAACTGGCCTTTCCAAAGATACCAAATTTGATCTAAATTGTTGAGTAGGTTATTCACCCGACGTGAAGTTGTAATTCATAAGCCACATAGGCTTCTCCCACATTTGTGGTCGCTTTGCGTCGTAAAGCAACTGCCCTTCAAGGCATGAATTACTGTATTTGAAGTATAGCCTACTACGTTTCCCTCGTGTCTGGTGTATTGTTGATTCCATCGTCTATCTTGAAACGCCGTCTTCATTCTTACTTTCTGTACGTTATTCTAATCAGAGCAGTTTACATAATCCGAATAAAACCCATAATCCTAAGTAGTGGTGCCAGCAATTTTGAAGGAACAACGAGCTGTTGACTTTTCCCCGAATTAAAGCTACTGTACACTCACGTCAATCTGGTATTTGTTTTTCGCGATGTTAATAGATAACTTTTATGATGTCTAGCACTGTGGCAGGAGGCCCATCTCAATACGTGGGCAGATGATAATATAACGAGAAAAGATGGGTATTATATTGCCTATACGCAGGCTGTATGGAATATTCCTTGTTCAATCGTTAACAGGGGCTGAATAAATAGATTCCTTTCTGTAGCTTAGTATTTGCACAACAACATTCGGGGAAATAAGAAAATGATATGAGACTATTTTCACAGAACTTAGATACAATGGAATAAAAGATGAGTATATGAGAAAATACGATGTAGCCTACAAGGGAAGACGTAGAATTTACAAGAAGATACACACTTACGACCAAAATGGTCGGAGCCAACTCACAACGAGACCAAACTGAACACTTCAGAACGGGATCGTACACTGACTAACCTTCTGCAAACTTGGCCGGAAGAGTTGCACGGAAGTAACGTGGTAGTAAGGTTACTTACCACAAGTGTAGGAGTTATAGAGGGCGTCCTAACTAACGAAGTACCAGAGCCATATATTAGCTCTGCGAAGCACGAAGACATCGACGAAAGGCCATAACCCACGAGTTCGTTTTCATCTACATGGCTTCTGACTAATGCTAAGTTAAAATAGTGTAACACTTAAGAGTTTTAATATTAATATGAAATTCTATAATAAAGTGAACTCATTGGTTGTAAAGTCATCTACTTGGAAGTTGATCATGAAGATTTTCACGCTGATAAAGTAATTCAGATTTTGCTTACAAAATACATGAGCAACCCTTCCGAAATGTCCCGACCCAAACTTATTACATTTGGAATAAGTATGCAAAACAATAAAAAGCGAGTCTGATAATTTGTCTACACATGCGCACATCCTCTACTGAAACCGTCGGGATAAACGTAACACATCCTTACCTACAAAACGTCATTCAAAATTTGACTTTACTTGTGAAATTTGTCGAATCATCCTTTTTCATTTGTTGTGGTGCCTGCTACGCAGGCACCAGCAACTAATGTCACCGACACAAAACTACGAATCTTGGCTTCTCCCAAGATCTCTTCTTAGACAGTTGGTTTTAGCGAAATACGGTGTAGTCTAACTTGAAGAGATGGTTGTTTTGTTCTAGATGTGGACCATTTGGTGACCTCATGACCTTTCTAAGGGAGTATTATGGGACATTTCTTCATTTAAAATGCGTCGGCGGTTACTATTGTTAGAACAGTTCTGGTATATGCCAGTCTGACGTTGCTGTGTCACATGTGGATGCTTTTAAAAAGCGCCATCGTTTTTCTTATTGAATTATTTTGCATTTTCAAAAAAAAAAAAAATCACTACATAACTAACCCTGTGCAAAACATACCAAAAATAGAGTCGTTACAATTTACCCAACCTGTGTCACGGCACCGCAACTACTTTAGACACGTGTCTTGTTTTTAATCCATCGCAAATATATAAGTGTTCTTTTGTACCGTGGACTGCATATTAGCTGCCTTGTTTGTTGTAAAAATTTGTATTTTAATCTGCCGCAAAGTAAAATAGAGAACCCTGCTTTCGTGCAGAGAGGCTGGCCACACATAGATTTAGGTTTAATGTCTTATGTAATGCACGAAAATGAAGTGAGGACGCACAAAAGTAGAGGAACGCAGTACACTATGTGCTGAGCTCAGTTTGTTTACCCCGCGTGCACCCCACAGTTCCATGGGGCAACGAATTATCGAACTCGCTTGTTATTTGGGAGATATGAATGTTTGTGTTCCGAGTCCAACCAAGACTGCCGACTCTACTAAATCTCGGATTAATGCCAAAGTCTTTAAACTTCTTGCCAAGTTGGATACTTTCATTATCAAATTCCAGAGTATACGGATAACGATGCGGTGTCTAATAAATTTCACAAAGTTAGAATACTGGAAATCAATCAAGATCATTATGAACTAATGTACGTGATATCTCGATATCTCATTTTGAAACTAATTATCTCATCTGTAATGCTAATTAGGCATTTTTATGGCATTAGGGACTCTCCGTAATCAGATAATACGATTATTGTTCGTTACTTAATCCAAATTTTCAGTGCAAGGCAAAATTTATTACTGTTATATTTACAAAGATTGGATATGAAATTAAAATGTGACTCTGCCCTCCCTCCTGGATTATGCATCCACTTTGGATGTCCTTCTCCGGTCAATTCAGGCCTTGATACACTATTTCAAGACGCCTAGCTTAGCTACCAACAATGTGAAAGAAGCTAACATTAACATTCCAATTCAACACTTTCACTCAACTGTGGAATCGGTGCAGTTTAGAAACTCGTCTCAAACGGGGAAAGCCGTGGATCACGCGTAGGTGGGAAATTCCTCGTCTATGACGCGGCCAGAGATCCAACCCGGAACTTCCCCATAGCTAAATATCATTGCATCTAGTGCCTCCAATCTATTCGGCCACATCACCTTGTTCCAGCTGAAAGATTGAAAGAAATTCATGCCAAGTTGGACGCTTCACCATCAAGTTCCAGGAAGAGCCTCAGAGGAATGAGGATATCGGCTGGTTTCTAAATAGATTTTAGGGAATGAAAAGATTGGAAATAAACAAAGTGTTTAGGAATGAATTTATCTTCATGATTGTCAAATTTAAGCTTGTTCTTCCAGCAAATTTATTATAGTAATATTGGCAAAGATTTGGCATAAAAATTTCAGACTGTAAAGCTATCCCCACACGTCAACCCAAAACACGCTTGTTTTCAATTTGTTGCACAGTGAAGACAGGGTATGCGAGAATTTCAAAACATTTTGAAAACGTTTTGAAAAATGTTTTCAAAGAAATTTCATGTCAGTTCTTTGAGAATCATTTTCAAAATGTTTTCATATTTGGGAAATACACTGTCTACACTGTGCAACAAACCGAAAACAAGCGTGTTTTGGGTTTGTTGCAAGTGACTTTCCAGTCATAACCTTAATAGACTTTATGTCTTACAAAAAGAGCTATTCGCTTAACTACCTCCTCTCAATACAGGGCTAACACTGCTGATCTCTATAAAGAATTAAATATTTTGAATGTCTTTGACATCTATGAGCACCAGATGGGAATGTTTATGTTTAAAATTAGTCGTGAGTTATTACCGCCTTTCTTCCAGAATCACTTTCACACTGATAAAATAATCCACAACTACCATACTAAGAATTCTGAAAACTATCATCTGTATAGAGTTAATTCTTCTGTCCATAAAAAGACCTTTGTTACCTCTGGCATTCAACTTGGAACAATCTTGACCCTCAGCTAAAGAACATCTCCTTACTTACCTTATTTAACAAGAAATTTAAATTTTACTTAATTGCTAAGTATTAATGTCAATGTGTCATTTTTATGTATTCTCTTACTGCCTGTCTTTGCTTTTTTGTTTTGTTTGTTTCTTCTTTTTTGTACAGGTGGCCTGCTAAGTACAAGCATTTTGCTTTTTCAGGCTTCCTCCACCGTTTTCTATACATTTTATACCAGTCTGTATTAAATCATACGTTGTGAAAATAAATGAAATGAAATGAAAAGTGAAAAAAATTGTTTTGGAAGTGCTTTTGGGAAAGTTGCTCGTGTATACAGGCCTTAAGATTTCTACCCTCTGCAAGTTGCAAGGAAGATTTACTTTAAAGGGAAATATTGCGTTTGTTTTACAGAAAATGTTCATATATTTTACAACGATGTTAACAGATACAGACTGATAGACACTTCAAAATAAGGCACTGCAGTAGCTTCTTTCCAAGAAATTAGGCCCTCACAGAAAGAAAGTGAATTATTTGCTGCACAAAAGTAATTTGTTCACCCAAACTTTCAAAAATTCAAATGATGCAACATCCATTACTCTTGTAATGCACAATATTTTGAGGAGATGAAGCTTTTGCTAGAGTTTATTGGTGAAACTGAACAATTTAATAAGGTTTTTTTTAAGGTGTTTTCTTTGAATGCCATGTTGGCACATTTTAAAAGCAATATTTCCCTTTAATGTGAAAGATCAAAACTTATTTGACTGGAGACATTTGATATCAATCAGCTAGTCCAGGCTCAGTGTTGTTTTACAAGTCAAGGGTCATGAGAGTATACAGATCTCTACCTAAATGCTTTAATGTTACGTGATCGTTTTGCATAATGCACAGTAAATATACATACGCATAGCCCATAACGACCCTTGTTTGTGTTCTACACCCATATAGCGTATGACCTGAAGAGTTTGCGCAAACAAAGTAACCGCTGGCGGCGATTTGTTCTCAGTATGGGGGGATATGACCCATTTTCAAATGATTTACTGACATGTGTGAAAAATCAAAGTCAATGGACGATTTCTCAAATATTGGGGGAAATATCCCCCCTGTCCCCGCGATCGCCACCCATGAGAGTAACAACCCTGACCTGTCTTATTCAGTTTTAGGGACCCATGGTGAGGAGTGGGTATGTCCCGTTCAGGCAGTTTGAAAGTGAGTCACACACGGCAGACGGTCACTTTGATTCAAATCCCCCGTAGGCTACACCCATAGGCTATGACTTTTCACATTTCAACTCAACTTTACTGTCACGTCAATCAAAACCGTGCAGTGTGTGTGGAATTACAGACAGTCTTTAGGTCAGTATAAAGCTAGCCGCACACTACAAGACTTCGCACGACGCAACCCAACTCGACCGTCGCGTGGCCAATAGTCGTTATTACGCTTCGGCCAGCCCCGCGAAAATTGAAAGTTGACAATTTTAATATTCCGGACTGGAGCCGTTGCATAAGCTAGTAGCTAGTACCCAACTTTGCTCGATCCAACTCTACTGTCGTGACTTTGTTTCTGGTAGTAACCGCAACTTTCCTTTGCACGATTGTCTAATGGTGAGGTCAAGTTCAGTGTCATGTCCGTTGCATGAAGTTGCACCTTGTTCACGAGCTGTTTAAAGGTTTCTTTTGCAGAAGGATGGAACTCTCAGGACTTTTCATGAAACTAAGACCGTGGAAAGTTCCCCTTTTGGACTGGCATATCCTTCCACGTATATAAAGTATCTAAAACAATATTCGTGAATCTTGATCGAAACGCTTTTCCCACGGGAGACTTCAACAGCCTCTCTTTGCACGATTGTTCCATTGGCAATCGCTTCATAATTTGATTTTTTTTTTATTATTTTCAGTCCGTCGCCATTTTTATGTTTTGAGAATGTTTATTCACTGCCTCAAGTTCTTCCATGCAAAGGAGGCATCATTTATTAGTTTGTTACGAAAAAAAAAGCCCTCAAATTTAAAATGAGATATGTTCTTAATAATGGACGACAGCATGGACACATGATATCTTGGAAATCGACTTAAAAAAATAAATCAATAAAAATGAAAATTAACTTTTGGAAGCAAGCGGTAAACTAAACTCAGTGGGAAAAACTTATTAAAAATGCAGCCATCTTGATCCAGGATGCTCTTCATTTATTATTTTATGCAAGCGTACAGTACAGGAAGATGATGGGCTGGTAATTCATTATCCGCGCAATATCAGGGGAACCGTTTGATAATGTAATCCTGGTACCGTGTTATTGCATACCAACCTGTTGCAAAAAATAAAAACTGGGTAATTTTACTATCAACTCCTTCGAAAGTCTGAAGAAAAGTTTAGTAGCGTAAAGTTTGTAGCTAGAAATTGGTCTTGGGTTTAAGGAATAACGAAACAACGATTTCAGATGAGTACGTGCCAAAAAATGACCATTGAAAGACTTTTGGTAAGGATTCCTTCATTTTACAATTCAAATGTTATGAATATAATAAAAAAAAGAGAATCATCAGGCCCGTATTCAACTTCGTCATTTGGGCAACTTAAACAAGTTTGATCTTATAAAAGTAGACAATTAATATGTAACAGTACCTTAGCGGACCGTCGCCATCAAATGGCGCGTAGCGTACCAACAAAATGTTTGCCAAAAATCAATTCTAGGTTGTCCGAGACAGTACTTCCCTGGCCTTCGAAACATTCTTTACTTTGGGATCTCATGTGTTTGAAATATTCACTCCCCCATCCCCACTCCCCAAAAGGTAAGTGAGATAAGGATTTCCCGTAAAATTGCTGGAACCACTGGTGCGATCACGAAAGTCGCTTGTTGTTATGCCTGCTTTCCTTTGAAAGGCCATAATGTGAGTTACGTGACCGGCAAATGTGAACATCAAAGTAAACTGCCAATAATCATTCTTTTCGAAGCTATATATATATATATATATATATATATATAATAAGAACAAATGCAATAAAGAGCATAACTGGTTGATTAGCGGAGTACAAAATCTGCAATTTTTTGTACTCCGCTAATCAACCAGTTATGCTCTTTATTGCATTTGTTCTTATTTTCTATTCTAATCTTGGGGTATACGTGGAAGTTAACTATTCTACCACATATGTAAGACCTGAATGCAAAAATGCATTGAGGTTTCGATGACGCGTGTTATTCCAAATAATGCCATGTTGTCCCATTTCTTTCAGTCACTGGTGAAATATGCTATCTTAAGGTGTTGGAAAAATAGGTTTGTGTTAATATTTGAGCTTGAGAATTCTTGCAGGGGTGTGAGTGGGTTCCTTCAAAAAAAAACAGGAAAAGAGCT
>WURT03035857.1:0-15018 GCA_009936505.3 Holothuria glaberrima
GGAAGTATTCCTGTTATTGCTCTAAAAGATTCATGACGAGTAAAACTGTTTTATTAAATTATATTATCGGAAAGATTCAGAAAAGTTCTGAGAAAGCACCGTTGAGGATGCCATGATTCCCTCTCTTAGAGTAAGGCGTACGTGTATGATATGTTGAACCGTACGTCTGCACACAAATATGGAAACTTTCAGACGACAGGGTGATTTTGCTATACATGAGGAGGTGGAAAATGCTAAGTTCAGTAGGGGCCTCTTGGAAATTAATATTCTTTATATAAGCAGAAGCTTTAAAAGATACTAAAAATTTCCCACTGTGCTCTCGAATAAGTGTCCATAACGTGGAGATAAAATGGGGTTAACAAGTATTACACTATCGATCCAATCTTGATTGTCAGATGCCAGGAAGTTGCGTTTTAAAGCGTTTAATGGTTTTTTTTTTGTTGGGGAGGACACTTACAGCTCATGAGGTCATCACTCCTTCGTCGATCGCAAGTTTCGGCTTTGTCATCACATAGTGATCCCATCGTTTTTAAATTCCCTTAATCCACACATACAAAGACCGTATTTATTTCCCTTTATTTTCAAACCATGTAGTTTCATTTTTTTGCCACTCATATTTTATAGATACGGGGTGTTCTTCTATTGTCATTTATATTTGTAGGCACGAGGGGAGGGAGTTTTGTCAATAAAATTCGGTGTAAGTAAGGATAACCCCCTGGTGCAAGAGGTGATGAGCCGAAAAAGATTGGGAAGCACTGGTGTACACTTAGGCCTAGTTTTAACGCAATGTGTGTTTGTAATAAGGGGTGAGCCTTGTAAGGAAGGCCTACACTATGTGGGTGTGGATGATTGATTCAATAATAGTGCTACAGTACAGCTTTCCTTTTTTGGACCCCTGAGTGTCTTTTTCGTATCCGTCTTACTCCCGGCACAATGCAATCTCGAATAAATGATGGAAAAGTTTGCGATCTGTTGTTACGTAATTTTGCTGTAAAAAAGTTAATGCTACACTCAGCGACAACATTTTCATTTAATGTCGCCAAGTCAAATATGTTCAAGTCAAGTCGCAAGTCATTTTGTCTTCAAGTCAAGTCAAGAAAAGTCGCAAGTCAAGAAAAAGTGCGACTCGAGTCGGACTCGAGTCCAAGTCAGCGACTCGAGTCAACAACTCTGTCTTCTCACATGTGCAAACTTACCCCTGGTTCATCACGGGTATTTCCCCTGAATGCGAAAGGGGTCATTTTAGGGCGACCGGGCAGCATGATGAATTCGGTAAGAGGTTTCAGTCGCGCTCCTTCCGCAACTGCGGCGATGCTGGTCCACGAGAGATTTTGGGGCTATGAAATGGGACTCCACAGGAAAAAAGGTTGACCGCCACTGATATGGATACTCTACGTTAAAGACCCCTATAGCTTTTGAGGTGGCCAAAGTTCATTTGAGGTCACGTACTGGAAGTCAAATGTCGAAAACCTCGTAAACATAATATCTCAAGGTGCGTAACTTTGTGAGGTATTTCCCAATGAGAACGTAGATGCTCCACATATGGGTGTAGGGAGGATAGTGATTTTGGTGGAAGTAAAAGGTCATTTTAGGTAACCAGAGGTCAAACTGAAAAAAAAGAACACATGGATTCTTAAAAAGCATAAACTTGATGGATTTCGTACTTCCCGTGTAAATGGTCCACATATTTTATAGCAATTTACAGTGTTTCGTGGAGGTCAAAGGTCATGGTCGGTCACGAGCTCAGAAACTATTTTAATCTTGTAACCAAAATAAACTATATCTCATGTATTATGAATAGTACACGTCAAAGCAGTCTACCATTCTGGCACAGCCCGGCCTCGCCCTTCACCGCCCGGCACGATGCAGGCAGAATTAACGTACTTTACACGTGCTATTTCCTTTCGGCAAGTAATTTTCGAACCGGAAACTTATGGTTTAAGTTCATGGCAAAATTTCCTCCCAGCGGGAGGTACTTATAAGAGTACAGCTAAAACACGACTGTATGATAGGCATTGAAGTTGAAGTAAAATTTGCTTCCCCAACACCTCATCCAATGACGGGCAATCATTAAACTCACAGTCTGTCAATCAAAATGTTTTACGCGACCTGCCGATCAGGGCCTTCCAGGGCAACCGTAAACATACATCAAGTTTAATGAAGACATCGTCTTAATTTTGGTAAGTAGCTTCTTCTGATCACGTCCTCGCAGAACATAAACCTGTATACAGATTTACTGCCCCTTTTTCAACGTCATCATTAAGTTTTAAGTAATCTTAATTACTCACCTCCCGTTGAAAGCAGCGTCATAGTGCCATACGTTGCTATGGTAACTTACGCGACTTCTCCATAATCAATTTTACCCTTCTTGTCATTGCTTCGACGTGCGGGGTAAGTCATTCAAGGAAGATCGGGTCGTAAAACCAAATGACCTCAATTAGGTCATCATTTCAAGGCGAAGGATGACATCAAAATATATAACAGAAGACGGGGTACGTTTACTACAACTATGGTGAAAAGTAGGTTATTTCAATAAGACAATATGAGACAGCAGTTCTGTTCCCCCGCGTGTGCTTTCGCGCCAAATTATTCTTAAAAGATACACTCACTTCAAAGGCTTTGTTTTCGTTTTTCCACGTCCACATCGTAGCTGATAAGTACTACGTAGTGTAGGGAGTAGTCGCGGGGCGTGCATACCCACCCTTTGAGAGAAAAACAGGAGAGACAGCCTGAGGGATAAATGTATTGGCGTTCATTGAAGTGCCCGCCTTTCTCGCAGTTATGTTTTATTCCAGCTGCTAACGCAAACACCGTGCCAAAGCAACTAACTTTGAATACAGAGAATGAAATATATATGAATGAAAAAGTCAGATTTAAACTACATCATGATATTTTTGCGTTAAGGTTTACAACGATAAAAAACGTCAAATCAAGTCATATCAAGATTTCTCTCTCTTAAGGAAAAAAATCACGTCTGTCGTGGTTCTTTCCAACTGGGCGTTAAAACTTAATAATCGATACCCCCTCAATAATAGCAGACGTGACCTGTTTTTTGGACTTAAGAAGCATTGAAAGGTGTCTTAAAAATATAAAATCACGATGTATGAGAAAACATAGGAAAGCTTTGCGTAACTGATTAGAAGCGTGCACATTCTTTAAAGTTTCACTCTCTAATGGTGTTCACTATTACTACACAGTAATTGAATCGTGGGGTACCACCGATCGTTGGCATTTAAACCCCACCATATGTGCCCACGCAAACAACCAGGGGTTGAGTAGAAGTTAAAGATGGTCCAATAGATTAAAGAAGGGTTTAAAGATGCCATACACCTGCGTAGGATATTTAGTACTCCTGCCAAGCCTTTCGATGGCTTCTCTGACGGGGTAAACTTACAAGTCACTTACATTTTGTGGAAGGAGACCCAGGTCCGTAGGCAGAGAAGGTACTGAAGGGGCGAGATGGCTTCCAGGTGGCGAAAAAACTTTCAGGGGGCCAAATGTGAAAATTTGTTAAGTCAATGGCAACTTGAAAACTTCCTAGGGGAGGAAAAGCCCCCCCCCCCACCTTGACTACGGGCCTGAGGCAAACTTAAAGCTAATGGCGGCAAATTTATGTTGAACATTCGAGAGGGAGGACGGGGGACGTGGGTGGGACAGAAAACCTCAAAACATGATTATGTGTATGAAGTACACATATATATGCGCACGTAAACGTACATGTACACACATGCATTTTACATTGGTGTACGTGTGTAGAAACGTACCGGTATAAGTTAGCATAAACGTGACCTACATATGTACACGTTAACGTATATGGAAATGTGTACGTATATTTACGTAAGAGTGATGCGGCAGCAGATAACTAGAACTATATATATGCAAAGTAGCTAAGGAGCTTCCATCAACCCTTTTCTAAGACGCATATTTCATTGAGTGTGCGTTCAGCAGTTAATAACCAAAGTTCTAGTGACAGATCCCTGGTTTTACTATGTTGTTTTATATTCAACAGCTGGTCAATTTTACTTGTTAACAGGAAGGGTACTGTAACAGAAAAAGGATGGTCCCTAACTGTTTTGCAATGACAAGAGGAGGCTATACGCGAGCGCAAAGCGCGCAGAAAACTCGTCTTTTGAAAGAATTTTGTGTATATAATACAGCATTATTCTTTAACGTTACGGCATTGAATACTATATACGCCCATCCATTTTCCTGTTAGGGTGAAGCTCCCAAGAGGTCCCTATTAAAAGGTTATGAACATTAGAACGAACTTCAAAGGTGTATCGTGCATAAAAAGAGTAGATTTATGTGTTTTGGTAAAAATAATCAAATACTAAGTTGACCTCTGTAGAGATCGAAGAGCACTGAACGAAGAGAATGTGAAGACTCCATGAACCTTTTACCTATATTTCGGATCATTACTTTCTTCTTTTTTCCGTCAATAATTCTGTTAGGTATCAGCAATGAGTGCACTAATCGCCTTGAAAATGCACTTTCAACGGCACTCAGTTCAAGGAAATGTTAGTCCCATCAACAACTCCCTGCTCAGATTCCACTTACTTTGGATATGCTTTCCATAAGGCTTTCCATAAATTTTGTAACTTTGTGGGCAATAAATATTTTTTTCAAGTTTTCTGACATGGGGAAAAATGCGGTATAAAACGGACAATTTTCGAAGTTCAAAGACTTTAAAAAATGCAAAATTGACACTTTTCGCATCCCTATGGTCATCTTATATAGCCTACCGCCACACACCCCACTCTCTCATCAGACGTCCACTGATGATAGTTGCTTGCGAAACGCGTCGGTAGAAAAATGCGTCGTGAAATAAAGTCGATTCAATCAGAGAGTAGACAACCGTGGGGATGTGAAAAAGTGTCCTTTCATCACAATTTCACGCAATATTTTATTTATTGGTCATTGATCTCTAAATGTCCCATGAAATGTTGAAAAATAAAAATCTTTCAACAGGGGCACGAATCACATTCCTGTCTAACATTTTCTAAATTTTGGGTAAAAATTATCCAAATGGTTTGAAGTTTATTTTTAACCAAATTTATAGTCAAGTTTGAATCGCACTTGTCGAATATTTGGAAAGGCCCCGGTTTGTACCCCCATATGTTTTACATTATTTGTAGAGTGATAATGGACACTTGCAGGTGTACATGAGGATATCCCTATTCAGTGCCTTTACTTAAAGGCCCTGAAAATATATTTGGGTGTAATTTTTCCTGTGTGTATTTACGCATGGCATGAACAGTGGCGTAACCAGGATTTCTCGCACGGGTACTACGTAGTACTAGGCCTATGTTATGTGATCGGTTGCCTAAGGGAGAGCTTTAAAAGAACGGGTGTCTCCCTGCCCTTTGCACGCACCTCCCTTTAAATTTTAATTTGAAAAATAATGCAATCTGGTGCCGTATGTACTATCTATGAATTAAAATTTGCCTTCCAAAATTTAAATATTTTAGGTACTGAAAATCGGCAACAGTGAGGCGGAGAGAGGGGGCATGACCCAATGTCCCCCTTAATACGTCACTTGTCATGAATGAATGAGTCAATTGATGATGGCGAAGCAAGCTGGAATATGTCCTTGCCCTTGGTGGACCAAACGCGATATAAGGGGAGTTCAAAGGTATTTCTTCCCAACCAAATTACAGAAGGAAATGGTCCCTTGAGGAAAATGGTACCTTTCCTATATAGTCGCAGTCCTTACGTGTCTTGATGATTAGCTATCAAGCATGCAGCCGAATAAAAAAGCACGCGAAGCGAACCAGAAAACAATCGTTTCTCACTAACTTTGAGTCATTGAAAATTTGTCTAATATTCACACGACCATCAACAAATATTTTTACGGAGGTTGCAAAAACGTCAAAAATAATCTGCTCCTCAATCAAATTGGATGGGACTATGTCTCATACGCACAAATATCAACAAATATTGCGGTTGTATACTGAATACTGTGGGACGAAAAGGTTTCTTCCCCCAACCAAAATATAGTGGATTTCCCCCCCCCCCCTTAACCTTGCCTCTGATTGCATCCCTCGATAAACGCCACCACTAGGGTTCCTGATCGGAAAGGTGAGTTTCAGGTTCCGCTTTAAATGCTGTGGTCTAAGAGTCCCTGGTGAGTTTCAGGTTCCGCTTTAAATACTGTGGTCTAAGAGTCCCTGGTGAGTTTCAGGCAAAACTTTGAAAGGGCATGTATGTATGAGAGGACACCTCCTTTAATACATGCTGTGAATTTTGAAATTTTGAAGGTACTTTGGCTGCATTTGAATATAACCACACACAAATTTTTCAAGGCCAACAATATCAATCTGGAAAAATTAAAGTAGATTGTTCTTTCCCTTTTTATCATAGCAAAGTAAAACTTCATTTTAAAGGAACGTTATTTACAGAATTTATGCAGACAAGTAGTTTACTGGATAGTCATTAGCCAAGGCATGGTAGGGGATTCACATAGAAAACATTTCGCCTCCCCAAAAATCAAATACCGTTACATTTAGGAATTTGAGTATATCTCTCCCCCTAAAACTATATTTCGGTTTTAGAACTTGAGATAAGTTATTCTCAAGCGGCCCTGTCATTTTGTGAAATTTGCAAAACTAAGTACAGTAAAATAAAAGCTTCTCTGAAAGTGTTTAGACTGATGCGACTTACCAAACTGCCAAGCCTGCATGGGTGCCATTACTTACAGTCTGAGTGGAAATTTTGGAAAAAATGGTACGCCACGTCCGCCACTGATGGTGGTGCTCCGGTTTGGTAATGTTATATATTAGTCCTTCCAACCCAGAATGTCCCAGTACCGTAACCGACTTATGAGGACTACAACAAATTTGCAGCCTCTGCTGCAAGATCGAAATAAGAACATTTCTTTGATATAACTATGATCTTTCCAAACGTGTTTTTCCCCTATTTTTATTTTACAGTTATTTTACAAAATAGTTTGGCGCTGAATTCTTTGTAACATACGAGTCTCCTCTTCTAGCATAAAACGCACAGTACAGTGAAAAAGGAAAGCATAAGACAGTAATGTACCACGCAATATACTTTCGTGCTCAACTTCACGTAAAAGTAAGTGTTAAAATTTCTTGGAAACGCTATACATCGTGTTCAAGGAAACTGTGGGTAGCGAGCCAAAGGTGATTCGGGGAAAACGGTGTTTGTGGAAATGACACTTCAAAAAATCGCACAAAGTAGTAAATCCATCAATGTCTTCCTTTTATGTTACAGTGGCGTAACCAGGGGGCAGGGGCGGGAGCTCCCAGTCAAACGCCTTTCCCCTGCTTGACCCCCAAATGAAATTCAAAGGTAAAAGATATTGGGCAAAATTTGTATAAGATAAATATAAAAAATATTTTAGCTGAAACTCACAAGGCCAGAGAGACTGGGAAGTGCCATTTCCTGCAATCTGAGAGGCATTTCTATTACAAAAAAAAATTCTCTGTACGCTACGCGCCAACTGATGTTGGCGCTTTGCTTAGATGGTGCCATTACTGCTTGCCCCCGACTTCAAAACTTTCTGCCCCCTCATCCCCCAGATGAATAAGCTTGGTTACGCCACTGTGTTACACAGTCACATAGGTACCCGATGAGACATGTGGCTATGAAGGAGGGAGGGTGGGCCCAGGCTCCTTCCCATGACTCAAAAACCAACATTTTCCCCAGTGCACCTGTTTCAGGCATTGTCCCGAAACCCATCAGGGACCTTGAAGTATGAAAAGAATCCCGCAAACAGTATAATACAACTCATTGGTGTTCAACATATATGAAGTACGGCATTGAAAGGATAAATCAGGGCAGATTGTAAAATGTCCGTGGTATATTCAGACCAGGAAAAGCTCCCATCCCAAGATAAACAATGGCTTTTGGGGTAGCGAAAGTGGGTCATAGTTACATTTTGTAAGGACGAGATTAACACTATAAAATGCAAGTTTAAACAATAACATTATTTGATTTGTATAGTAGGGCGTGCATGATAGATCTCTGAAGGGGGGGGGGCGAATTGCGCCTGTACCATCTGTAACGTTTCCCCCACCCTCTTCAATAAAATAGATTCCTTTTTCACAATGTGTCGCTCAAACCTAATTTTGATATCTCTTTCATAGGACTATATCAAGAAATTTATGGGGAAAGGCAGGGGCTTGGTGGTTGCGGTTATTTCTTGATTATAAATTGTTACTATACCTGTTATATTCAGAAAATGTTCTTCCTTTTTTCTCTTTTTCCTTTTTTGTTCTTTAAAATTGAAAATCGTTTAAAAAAAAACGATTCGGCAGTTTGTATAGATTTTGTGTAAATATGTTGTGGACATAGTTGGAACTTTCATGCCCATATATTTAATTTACATGTAGGTCAAGGTTATTATTAGTTTCACGCAAATGGATTACAAAGTTGTAGTATTTGATTTCATTTCGTTGGTTTACGCCATTTTTGTACCTTTTCTTTGGTTGTGGGGCACTTATTTGTCGATTTCTGTTTCCGAGATCAATTTCTATTCATTCACAGCACGCACATCACTCTCTATAGTTACGCCAGTGACTGAAGCAACGAAACAAAACATAGATGAATTTATAAACGTATAGCCCCCAAACTTACTTTGAACTGATGAGCTGAAAGTTATAAATCTAGTCTCATCTCTGTAATGTAGTTAGTTAGTTATTCAAATGTGGTTTTACCCCTCAACTTATAACCTCTTGGTTTAATCTAGAGGCGCCCACTGCCTTTTTCCAGTTGCGGGGCACTGGATTGTTTTCCCTTACTCCATTGCTTATGCGGAGCATTACGCACAGCGGCAGTAGGTTCCCTGGGAATCGAACCCGGCTCTACCACTAGACCAAACACGCGGTCTAAAGTATCTATCGTAATGTTTCAGAACACAGAGGACGTATTTTCAATGTAAACAAAGGGTCTATTTTGCATAAATTTTAAATTCAGTTACAAAATTGTTGTCATATGATTTAAAAGAGTCAATCATATATTTTAATTTAGGATATCCGAGTACATTAATTCAGCGTGGGCTGACTGTACGCTTTCCTTTTGAAGGGGCTCATTGAGTTGATATATTGATTATTTTTGTGAAGAGTTTGACGGATATCGTTGCATGACAATGTTTCTAATTAGCTGCATCGCTCATGTATCACTTCTTATAGTTACCAAAAATGTGAGAAATTGCAGTTTTTGTGGATGGGGTTACATATGATTAGTACCTAATGGTAAAAGTGTCTGGTCACGAATTTGTAATAAATGATTTTAATCTTTAAATCACTGCCATTTCAGTTGTGAGTCAGATGTGCAGAATCTCTTAGTTTGATCATTTACCATTAAGATGTGAGTAAATCTCAACAGGTGTGAAAAAGAATCATGCATTTTGCGAACCAACTCAATAAGCCCCTTTAGCTTTAGAGTTGGTTAGGTGAAAGTTGGTAAATACTTTGAGTTCTGAAAATGGATAATGCAGTCAGGGGAGAGGTCACCCAGATCTTTCACTCATGAATATTCAGATTCCAAATATTTATTAAAATAGTTCATGTGAGTGAAAAGTTGGCCATGGCGTGAACTGTCGGGAAGAAGGCGGATGGATGGGAATGGCAAGCTGTTCCACGACAGGTAAATTTCATCACGTGCCAGACAGATAAGAGTCACGTTTTGGTCATCGACGTGTCAAGGCATCAGGTTGGCGCCAATCTATCGCCTGCCTGTCTCAGAGATGAGTCAGATTATTTTCATACGTAAGCAGTAGCTTGCTACTGTACATTTATTTACAAACTTACGGTGAACATTATTCCTCAACAAATAAAGAGCTGATGGCCATGCTATTGACCTAAAGGCGTGATAAAGCGCTAACCAGTGCACTTCTCTGAGACACCTGACGAATCCCCCTGTACCACAACGACAGTCCCTTAGTTACAATCAAATGTTTTTTTCGTTTATTTTTTCATGTACGGTATCCCACGATAAGTGAATGACGTCATAATGTCCTTTGACTTAAACTTTTTCAACAAATTAGCACGTGCTCGCTTTGTTTGAGAAGCGTGTAGAATTGTTCTAATGCGTTTATAGTGTTCAAAAAATATTTCTGTGAGAAGGCCTTATTGAGATTCCTTGTCTTGCAAAAATATTTAAACTTAGAGGTTTTTCTTCAACTTACTTCGTTTGGCTTTGTTTAAATCTTTTCTTCTTGTTTTTGATAGGCACGGGGTTTTGGGCTGCAGCTGCAAGCTATCCCAGGTCAAGAATGTTTTCATTCTTTTTTGTGACACCTGCACTGTCCGGTCTACCCTGGGGAGAGGACTCTGTTTGCTCAGCTCCTCGGCTTCCCAAACCAGGGATATGACTGAATAAGGAATATGCCATATAGCCTGCTACGTAGGTAATGTCCGGTCTCGCATATAACTAACTACAGCGATGCTGAAGATTTCCGCAGGCCCGTAGCCAGACAAGGCACTGAAGGGGGTGAAATGGCTTTGAAGGGGGGGGGGCGAAAAATTTTTCAGTAGGCCAAATGTGTAAAAATGTATTAAGTCAATGGCAATATTACGGCAACTTGAAACTTTCTAGGGGGCCAAAAATTTTCAGGGGGCTTTGACCCCTTGGACCCCCTTGACTACGGGCCTGGATTTCCGCTATTATTAGACTGTTGCGCATATACTATTGTGATGTTGTGGTAAAAAAGATATGTTACTAAATTGCATCCCACTGTTTACACCGGTTGTAGTCCAACATGGTATTTTACACGATCTTTAAGTATAAAACTGTTTTTAATTGTTAACCTAGGTCATTTTTAAAGACTTTTTAGTGAAGAATTGGTATCTTATCGGGCACGTAGTCAAGGGGGAAAGGGGCGAAGCCCCCTTGAATATTTTTCGCCCCCCCCCCTCTTGGAGGTTTCCAAGTTGCCTTTGACCTAATGCATTTTTACACATTTGGCCCCCTGAAAATTTTTTCGCCACCTGGAAGCCATTATTCCCCCTCCAGTACTTTGTCCGGCTACTGGCCTGTATCTTGTTTTTTATTGAATTACTACAGTTTGTAATATTCACCATAAGTATTTGTAATGCTTTTGATCTTTATGCACCTTTTTAGTACATATTTATTTTTATGATTGCACATTTTGATCCCACCGTACTTGAGAATGCTTTGTTTTGAGTAAGTATAGGCTTATGTCGTTGCAAATATACCGCGGTATTATGACCAAACTCAGAAACTGTAGTGCATGTGATAAGACGATGATGTTCCGGTTCCCACGATATGACACCACAAGGTGAAGTACAGTACAGTGGCGTAACCAGGGGCGGTGGGGCTGTCGCCCCCCAAATGAAGGGGCAAAGAGGATGAAGAAAAAAGGAAAAAATAGAAAAAAGGGAGAAAGAAGAGGGAAGAGAGAGGGGCGGTGGAAGCCCCCTGGAGAGGTGGGGAGAGGAAGGTAAAGCCCAGGAAGGCAAACAAGGTATGGAATCAACGTAGGCCCCTTGATCCCATGCGTATAGCGCAAAGAGCTCCCTTACGCAAGGCATTTCTGATTCATATATATCATATATAAATTTAAGCCCTTTTGACAAATTAAAGACGCTGCGAGCATTACCCGACTCAGGGGCGTAGGCTGGGAGGATGAAAAAAAAACTTCTCAGGAAGATGTCAGATGAAAAATGAAAATCATTACTTATAAAATAGGAATTCCTGGATATATGTTCAATTCAAATCTAGCATCAAATGTAGCACTATTTTGCATATAGCCCACCCTCCATACGCCAAAATTTTCCAAGGGGGAGGGGGACACCCTCCCCTTAGACCTCTCCCCTAGGACGGCGATCAGTCATCATTTCATCCGCCCCCAAGATGAAATTCTGGCTACGACCTTGCTACAGTATTACAATGCAACTGTAGTATTTGAAGTCACTGTGCCGATTGGCTTAAAAGAGTATCCGATAGTATTTACTTCCAAATATTTTTAAAATTGCACCTCGGTATTACGGGTTTATCGTAATCGATTTGAACGGAAATTTCCTCAATAAGTAATGTAGAACACATGTCAGGTTACTTTTTAATCATTTGTTTTTGTATATGAGTTCTTTCATTAAATCTATGTTACGTTTCTTCAGTTTAATCTTCTTTGTCATATTTTGTGTAATTTTACCGTATACATATTATGGTTTTCTCCTGTGATGTTTCAGCCGTTTGCTATGTTATAAGTTGTCTATTTTTCGCAGAGTACTCTTTAAATTTTGTTGAACTTTTTTTTTTCATTGGCTGCCTTGTTCTTTTGTACTTTTTTCACTTTTTACCAGAACCTCGAGTTGAATTAGTTCTAAATTAGGTATGACCGAGTTAATTCTTAACTATGTTTGGAATGTATCAGTAAATTAATACAGCTTACAGTTAGCTCACAGTCAGTATACAGTCCAGGCCCGTAGCTAAGGGGGGCCAAAGGGGGGGGGGAGGAGGGCGAACCTTGCCTCCAAAGAAGTTTCAAGTTGCCATTGACTTAATACATTTTTACACATTTGGCCCCCTGATAATTTTTCGCCCTCCCCCCACCCGAAGCCGTTTCGCCCCCAGTTCAGTACCTTATCTGTCTACGGGCCTGATAAAGTCTATATGGTGGTTTCGTTCCCACACCTCAAGGACTTAACCAAGGGCGGATCCAGCCCAGCATTGACAAGGGGCAGTCGATCAGGGTGGGCGCCAGATTCTAAAGGAGCCGGATGGAGTTAAAAATGCAACAATGTATGCAGGGGTGGCGCCAGGGTATTTTAATAGAGAAACAAAGCACGTGGAGAGCGATCGCCGTCCTGAGGTAGGGGTCTAAGGGGAGAGGTGTTCCCCTCGCCTTTGAGAAATTTTGGTAATTTAAGGTTGCTTAGATGCAAAATGGTGCTGTCTTTGGTATACTTTTTGAACTGATCATATATGGCTGGAAGATGTTCATACTTCAGTGAATTCTAATTTTTTGGTCGGGTGAAAAAAGCCATGCTGGGGGGGAGGAGTCTAAGAGGAGGGAGTGTCCCCCTCTACTTTGAGAAAATTTTGGTAATTTAAGGTTGCTTAGATGCAAAATGGCGCTGTCTTTGGTATACTTTTGAACTGATCATATATGGCTGGAAAATGTTCATGATTCAGTTAATTCTAAGTTTTGGTCGGGTAGTGTCCCCTCCCCTTTGATAAATTTTTGTTAATTTAAGGTTGCTTAGATGCAAAATGGTGCTGTCTTTGAGATATTTTTGAACTGATCATATATGGCTGGAAAATGTTTCTAATTTAGTGAATTCTAACTTTTGGTTGGGTGAAAGAGGAGGGAAACCTTTGTTGTCTAAGAGAAGGGTATGCCAACAAACCTCCCGAAGCCTTCCTTTTGGATACTTCATGTCTTCTATTCGGGGAAAGTTTTTTTCGCAAAAATACTAGTTTTGAGTCCACAGAAACATTCCTGAACTATTGAAAAAAATTCCTTTCTTCATTTGTGCATTATAAAAGGGTATCTAAAGGCTGCAAACACCGGAATAGGGCCTTAAAGCCCTATTCCTGAATACCTCCTGAAAGCTCTGGAATAATTATACGGATCAGATATAGGCCTAGCCCACCCCTCCTCTTCTCTTCTCCTTCTTTCGCTTCCTCCCTTTTTTTCTTTCATTTTCTCCTTTTCTTTTTTTCCCTGTATTTCCTTTTCTTTTCCCTTTTCCTTGCAAATTAAAGGAGGCGGTCGCCCTCCCTACCCCCTGTGGCGCCGCCCCTGAATGTATGTACCCCAATCTCAATTACAAAAAATAAGGCCCACCTTTTATGTCATGAGAATCCAGCAGGTGATTTTTTCCCGCAGTATGGCACTGCCTAACTAGAATGTCAGTCTAGGTTAGGCTAGTCTAGCTTTTCGATCTCGATCGGCTTGTCTACGATGTACGATACGGAAACTAGCTGAACATTAGTGACAGACAGTGTTGTGTTATAGTGTAGTGACATTTGTTACAGGTCGTACATACGCATACGCGTACGATGGGCGCGGGTTCATATAATAAACAGCCCTAGTCTATGGGGCCAGGTAATCAGGTAGTGTGTGCACCGAAGTTTGTCATGACATATACCGCTAACCAGAAGTACCGTAACTAAGATTACTCGGCTACGTTAAAAAATGTATATCCTGTGGTTTTCAGCACGAAATTTTATGGGGCCCTGTGCATACATCAGGGCGCACGTGCTTGCACACAGAGTAACACAAACAACAAATGACAATGTTGTTGCTTGATGTAAATCTGACAAGGAAATGTGAGATAACAATATTGGAAACAAGCAAGTGGTAGTTTTAATTAATTTCTTAGGACGCAGGAGGGGCGCATTTTTCTTGCCTTGGGGCGCCAGATTGGTCATGGGGCAGTTGCCCCCCGGAACCGCGGCTGGTGTTAACCATAATTATTGTGGACTGCAGGACACACCTCAATTACAAACGGATGGTTGTGTCAACGGTACCTACAACATACAGTGCATTCCTTCACTGATGGAATTGCATGGTGATTAACATTTTTAACTCAATAGGTAGCACACCGTATGTAATTTCACCCTTGATTTATTCACATGTTTTTGCAAGCTACCACTTATATTATAGCTGAAACGCTGGCCATTTTTATGGCTTTTTTAATTTACCACGACTGCAAAATTTTAGCTCTTAGAGCGGGTCTTAGAGGTCAAACGTTTCAACCTTCACCCACAAAGTATAACTCGCAGACGGAACAAGTTTTTCTTCGCCCAGCTTTTAAGCCCATAATTTCTTAGTGACTTCAATTGAACTCATGTCTCTTGCGAGACTCAATTGATGGTCATCATGAATGATAAAAATGTACAATCTGATATCATCATACTGGATTTTTCCAAAGCCTTCGACACTGTACCACATAATAAATTGTTATGCAAACTCCAAACTTATGGTTTTGATAGAAATGTATTGAAATGAATAACATCATTCCTTACCAAACGCAAAATGCGTGTTGTCGTCGATGGTGAAACCTCGGAGTATGCATCTGTAGAGTC
>WURT03035868.1:0-15018 GCA_009936505.3 Holothuria glaberrima
CACCACGGCATAAATTTTTACACGATATATGGTTCAACACTACGATATAACTTTTACGGCCGTATAAATGGACACCAAAATCATTTGGGTACACCAACATAAATTGGTGTGAAGTGAGTGCCATAGATTTGGAGCCTATACGTCATGTTTTGTAAATCTTCAACATTTGACTGTCCTGTGAATCTGGCCCATGGCCTTACATCAATGAGAAATAACGAGTTACTTTCCCACGCAAAATGCAGACTTTCCAGTCTGGATCCCTTGTTTCTCTCTTCTGTAAGAAATGTCAAATATTTGCAGTAATTTAACTGAAAATTTGTCCAAAATGATGCACCAAACTGCATCTAAGGACCTTACAAGTAAGGACCCTGAAATATCAAAAAATTTCCAAAAGAGCGCTTATTTGTCTTTTTAGTAAGAAATGTCAAGAATTTGCAGTTGGGCCAAGGCCTTATTTACCTTAAAATTTGTCCAAAATGATGCACTAAATTGCATCTACTTAGGACCCTTATATATCCAAAAATGTTAATGCCTATCATTTCCCTTCGGTCTCCATCTTGCTCTTCCTACTTTTGCCTCCCAAAAGACAGTTTTTCTTTCATCACTCTTGGAAGCCACACAATGTAACATTTTTCTCGTTTCGTTGTTCAGGGAAACGTATTTTTTCCCTTCTGATTTTAACCGTGAACGTTTGTTGTACGGAAATATGTCGTATGCACAAACTTGCTGTCGTACGTACGTACGTGAGTTCGTCGTAAAAGAACCTAACATGCGTCAATTAGGGGTGTCAACTGTTGACCAATCAAAAATCGTTACCTAGTTGGCCAAACTCTCCTGATATATGGCTCTGCTGCCTTGGAGCGCGACCCGCCCTCAACACGTAGCTAATCTCGCCTACTTCGCGGGCAGCTTCGCTGCTGGGGAATTCCCTTGCATTCCCTATCGGGTCCTTTCCTAGTACCCCGTAAGGCATTGGATGTGCGCATGTTTGTGTGTATGTGACCCTTAGCTCTCGAGATAGCAATGACCGACACTTTTAATATTTAGTATACAGATTTTTCATGTTGAGAGAAAGAGCCCTATTGCTTTTGTTGGAAGTCAAAGGTCATTTGAGGTTACCGGAGGTTAAACTGCGAAAACAGTGTAAATGGCTTGTAAACACGCTATCTCAAGATAGCAAGTACCGACACTTTTTATATTTGGTATATAGATTTGTCATGTTGAGAGGAATAACCCTATTGTTTTTGGTTGGATTTAAAGGTCATCCGAGGTCACAGGAGGTCAAACTGCAAAAATCTTGTAAATAGCTTGTGAACATGATATCTAAGGATAGCAATGACAGACACTTTTCATATTTGGCATATAGACTTGTCATGTTGAGAGAAAGAACCGTATTGTTTTTGGCGAAGGTTATATCTCAAGATAGGAAGCTTGTAGTATATCAATGCGTTATGGTTAGAAACCGAATCGTATTGTTTTTGGCGGAAGTGAAAGGTCATCTGGGGTCATCGGGGCAAACTCTGAAAACCTTCTTAACATGATTTCTCAAGAAAGGACGCTTGGATAGACTTCATATGTGGTATGTGGATGTGTTATGGTGGGAAGAGTAACCCTATTGTTTCTGGTGGAGGTCAAAGGTCAGCTGGGGTCATGAGGAGTCAAACACTGAAAACCTTGTTAACAAGATATCTCAAGGTAGGAAGCTTGGATAGATTTCATATTTGGTACGTGCATGCCTTATGGTGAGAAAAAGAGCCGTTTTGTCTTTAGTGGGGGTCAAAGGTCATCTGGGGTCACCAGGGGTCAAACTCTGAGAACCTTCTCAACATGATTACTCAGTGAAGGGAGCTTGGATAGATTTCATACTTGGTATATGGATGTTTTATAGTTCGAGGAAGAACATTTTTGTTGTGGGAAGTCAAAGGTCATCTGGGGTCATTAGAGGTCGAAAAGAAAAATTTCAGAAGACTTCCCAAGAAACTGCCAACATTTTCTACGACAAGGAATCAAAAGGCCATTTCGTATTCTAGTTATGCTTATAACGTTAGGAAGAGGCGAGTCATCAGTAATAACGAACCAGCCACATTGACAAAGGGGTTCGATATCAAATGGGGATTCGATTTCAAAAACAAACCCATTGACGAACCACTTGACCCCCCCCCCCCCTTGCGTACGGGTCTGTTAGTGGGGTGAAATTGTCTGGAGACATGTAAAAACAAATTTTAAGGTCAAAGTAGAACAATCGAATCAGTTTACAGTTTTTCAATAAAAGATATAATCTTGACTAATAATTTGAGGGGTCGTTCGTTGCTCTCAGGTTTCTGAATATAGAGTAGTAACCATTTTTCTTTCCCCAGCCCCCAATTTTTATACATTTTTGCAGCACCTTGACTCTTGGCAGATACCTCGCTATATTTTCCAATCCCACTCACAGATTTTTCTGTTCATAGACATGTTAGGGAATCGAAAAAACATGGTGGCATTAATGACATTTTAGGTGCCACTTACCACAATCTGACGTTCGACTATAAGGGCTGCATGCAGCTAGGGAGCAATGTTTCCACTCCAGCCGGTGTACGTGTGTTGAGTGATACAAAGACGACTTCGTTGATGGACGCACACCAAGTGAGCCGAAAAAGTAGTATGTTCAAGACATGCTAGAGGTATTGTATTTTATTTTACTTGACAAGTTGAATATTTCATTGTATTATTTAACTTCCTTCCTAGTTTCTCTTGTTTAATATACTTCAGTTGTATTATTAGAATACCTTCGAATAAACTTCGGAGTATCTTTATCATTACCTGCGTATTTTCGTCACGGGGAAGCATCCAATATCCCCTCCCTCCCCTTCCCCCCCCCCTCCCCACACACACACCGACACACCAGAATCTCTGCCCTTGAATTTAAGTTACAATAGTTCAAGGTTTCTGTGTTTGCGATAATAATGTTGAAAACCGAGAAAGTAGCAGATTGTTTTTGCAGAAAGTCCTTGACTTGTCTTAACTTGACTACCAGGCTGACTACGAGCGAAAAACATTGCTCTCTAACGATCATAAAAAAAATATTTTAAAAAGGCGTCTACTTTATTTGAATTAGAAAAAAGCAAACAGACATTCAACCCTGACTTTGAACTTGTGGGTTAATATCTGTTACACAACACCGTACAGATAGGCCGCTCGAGGATGGTATTTGTGATAAAACAAGGCTGTGCAATGTTTTGAAGGCAAGTTGCAGTTAAAAACCATTGCAGCGGTTTTCAACATCGTGCCTGTTGTGTTGTTTATCAACAATTTTAGAGATTCTTGAATCTTGGAAAATTTCAAAAGGAAAATGTTCTTTGCTTTAATAGTATGCAATCAGTCTATTTTTTTCAGTCATAGGACACTATAACAATGTTTGAAGGCAAATTGCAGTTAAAAACCATTGCAGCGGTTTTCAATTATCGTGTCTGTTATGTTGTTTATCAACAATTTTAGAGATTCTTGAATCTTGGAAAATTTCAAAAGGAAAATGTTCTTTGCTTTAATAGTATGCAATCAATCTATTTTTTCAGTCATAGGACACTATAACAACTTTGGAAATGTACTAAGCTGGACAAAAAGTTAACCATGCAACTCACCACATTACCTTTTATGACTGATATGCGACTGAACTGCGATGCGTAATATTTTCCCGGGCTAGTGTAATTTTGTTTCATTTGAGAAGAACAATTCATGGCCTCAGATTTCAACTTCGGAAACGTTAAGGTTACAACAACAAAACAGGCACTAGAAGTGTTTCTCAGGATCACAGAAGATGTCCTGGTAAGTCGGTCTATAATTGTGATCGTGGCCAGTTTCTACTTTTCACGCTCGTTCTCACTTGTAAGGCAATAGAGATAGCCAAGGTAAAAATGAAGAGAGAGTACTGATAACATTTCTATGGTTTGCCGTCTGCTTTATAACATTTGTACCATTTGCATGTCACACTTGTTGACACATTGCAAACATTTATCAGGTTTGTAGACTTTAACAAAGATTTAAACACCATGTAAAGGCATCGTTGAGAAATGAGATACTTGCAACCATGGACGGCAATCCGTCTTTGAAAGTTTGGGGATACAGTCAGTGACACTTTCTAAGAAGAGCGCTAAAATAGTTTGGCGCGGAGAGTAAAAAGAAACTTTTGGCTAAAAATACCCCCGAGATCACAGGAATGTCCTTTTCCAGGCTTTGCAACGTGATACCACAGTTCCCCGGTGATATTGACGAGTATTTACTACACCAGAAAGCCTAAAGGCTTAGTGATTCCTTGCCGGAAGGAAATAAAAGGCTTCCAACTTTCACATCTTGCGCTATTGTATTTACTATCAAAGTGCTCTCATTTTGACTGTTTCACCACCGGTGACTCATACATAACTGTGAGCTCGATAAAAACTTATAGTTATTAATCTTCCTCTTAAAATCCACATACCAAATGGTAAAAGTGTTTATCAATTCCACCTTGAGATATTTTGTTTACAACCACTTTCCAAGGTTTTCATAGTTTAAAACCAAAAACCGCAGAGAACTCTTGACCTCTACAAAAACAATAGGGTACATTTTCTAACTATAACGCATCTACATGCCACGTATGAAAAGTATTCATATTGTATAGACCGTCACGTGTCATGTTATTTCGTGTTACTTTGTGACGTACATCGGAGGGTCGGATTGAAAAAATATATGTATTGATGTACAAACATAAATTGATTACCCATACAACTACCACGAGCTATCTATTTGGCCTATGGAACTAGAAAAAGAAGTAAAAATAATCTTTAAAATCCGAACTTGGTGAAAGTGAGGTAGACACAACACTTCCATTTTTAAGGCAACTTTTTCTCACATAATAACATACTGCGGCTGCAGAAAGCATCTCCCAAAAGCACTTGCTTTATAAAATTAGTGTCTGTATTTAATTCTGGACTTGAAATATTCATAATAGAAATAAAAGGAACAATTAAGAAAATCTGGTGAGATTTCTTGATGCGTGAGATTAAAATTAGGTAATTAGATGTGGAAGCCCTATGTACAGAAGACGCGAACGAGGAACTGCAAATGTCCCTGCTACGTCAGTTACGAATGTAACATAAACGAGTCGAACGAAAACGAGTAGGCCTAACCAGGCAACTTCTAAAAGTGATTCCGCCCCAAATTGTATAATCTGCACCACACCGACTTCTGACAAGAGAATAGTCCCCCCCAAACCCCCCCCCCCCCCCCCCCCCCCCGTCGTGGTAGCGGTTCCTGTTGTATGTCGAGATATGGCGGTTCCTAGAAGGTGAATAGTATACGATTTAGCAAGCCCTATTTCGTACTATACGTAGGCTACTATGGGCAGAGGAGGCGTGTTGATGTCCAACAATCGTATTAGTTTAGGTGGAGGCCTAGCAATACTTGGCATCTTCAGCCGTAATTAGTTAATAAGGGGTAAACTTCTAAGTACTGACCTTAACCTAACTGGTGTCATTCCAAATTTGCAAATAAATGTACATCCAGTCTTTTGTATGGGAAGGATACTTCGAAACTCGAAAAGGAAGTGAATTATACAGTGCTGCCATAAGTTTAAAACTATGTGATTTTCCAATGAAACTCTGAAAGATCGGAGTAACTATAGTTTGTACCGAATGATCTTCGAATTTGTCCTGGTGATGCGGAACTTGTAAGTTCTGCTAGTGGAATAACACCTTTGTAATTTGAATATTTTCTTAAACTGTCCACTTTTATCCAGTAAATGGTTAGTAGGCCTATAATATACTGAGATATGATGACTTTTGAAAGTAGAATTGATTTATAGATAGATTTCAGAATGCTAAATGACACACAATGTCAGAGATGGGCGCAAGTCCAGGATTCGACAAATCTCCCTCAGTCTGGAGCAAGGAAGATAATTCAGACAAGTGCAGTGCTGAATATCACATTTAAAGGGGGTTCCAAGACTCTTCAAAAACTCAGTGACGTGTTCGCATGGCTAATATTCTTTGTTGGGGTAGTAAAGATGACAACTGTAGCCCTTAACCCATAAGTTTGGGTATGAGTTAGGGGGTGATGTAGCCCGGTAATTTTGAGTTTACGAGTAATGTAAAGTTATCAAGAAACCCTAAGAAAGACTTTTTAAAGGGTTAAGATTGAGTTGTAGCATGGTGTGACGCGTTTCGACCACAAAAATAATTTTGTCTCATCAGTAGCAATAATAAAATTGGCAATAATTGCCGAAATGTCACAAATTATGTCGAGGTTATTCGGGTAACAAATCACTCATTATTTAAACTAAGAATGAATCGAAGTTATCGAGATCAGAGTAAGTGTCTGTTTCAGAAACAAAGTTTATGTGTATAAGTGAGTCGCTAAAATTAGTAGCCCGTTTGTAGCCGATAAGCGGGGGTTTCGGAAACAAAGTTTTAAGTGTCGGGTGTTCGGTAATTGAATGACAATGATTTAGCAGGCAATTTTTAAGTCCTTAGTTTTGATGTGGGGTGAACAAAGGAACTTGAAAACTAAAGTTGATGTGGATTTCGTTGGTTTTGGTGAGAGGTGGGAAGCGCGTTTCTTGAAATTAATTTCGGAAACGATATTAGATACAAAGTTGTCTGGGTAATTACGCCGGATAAGATTTTTTTTAAGGAGTTGACTTTTCGTTAAAGTCACAGCGATTATTATAAGACGTAAATTTCGGAGAGTTTCACCTTTAATGAATCCCTTGAGACAACTTTTGGGGTAGCTGGAATTGGGTGATAAATATTTGAATGTTTCGCTTGGTTTCGAATGGGTTCTGATTGTCAAGAAAATTTCTTTCTGCGAAACGATTCCCTTCAAAGATATTGATATCAAGGTAGTTAATTTCGGAATATTATGATTTGCATGTGAAGTTCAAGGTGGGATGTAGGCAGGACCGTAGCTAGGGTCATATGTTAAGGGGGTTTGAAGCTCCCCATTTCTGACTGGCTGGATATTTTTTCCAGCTGAGTGACAGCGTGTAAAGTGCGCATTTTTACGCGGCCTGCATTTTTTGTATTCATCAGTGGGTTAGTTAGATGGGATTTAACGACACACCAACACGAATGTGTTATACAACGTCACCTAGAAAAGAAAATGCAATGGTGGGGTAAAATTAACTAAAAAATGGGGTAAAGATGGGGTAACATTCCATTTAAAGTCTAGACAAAGGCAAATGCGGGAATCAAGTCAAAAATTCCTATTAAGGTTACTTTAGAAAGCCCAGAATGAGAGAAGGGTCTGTGTGCTCAAATAATGTCTTCAGGTTTGGCGCAGTGTAGTACTTCTGACGAATATGGGAGTATTCATAACAGTCAACGAGAATGTGACTGACGGTGACAGTGCAATCACAGGGGATCCAATAAGGTCTCTCATCCCCGTAGAGTAAATAGGCATTGGATGTAAAAAAGTGCTATTATTTGGACATTTTTTGAGCTACTCATATATGGAAAAAAAGTCCATAATTTGGTGAATTCAGCAACATTATGAATCCTTCCTTTGTCACTACGTTAAGGTGCCGTCCTGGGGAGGGGTTTAACGGGAGGCCATCACCGCTGTGAGAATATTTTGTTAATTTAAGGTTGCTTGGATGCAAAAAAGGGCTATCATTGGGACATTTTTTGAGCTGCTCATATATGGCTGAAAAATGTCCATAATTTGGTGAATTCAGCAGCAGTAGGGATCCTTCCTTTGCCACTACGTCAAGGTGCCGTCCTGGGGAGGGGTCTAAGGTGAGGGGATCCCCTCCCCGGTGAGAATTTTGTGTTTATTTAAATATTGCTTAGATGCAAAATAGTGCATTTTGGGACATTGGGACATTTTTTGAGCTGCTCATATATGGCTGGGAAATGTTAATAATTTAGAGAATTCTAATTTTTGGTTAGGTGAAAGACGAGAGTAAGTTGTCTTAGAGAAAAATACAAAAAATGGCAACAAACCTCCCAAAAATCCCCTCCCCCTTCTTTTGGGGCTTCGTTACTGTCTTTTACTCGGATTTTTTTTTTTTTTTTTGCAAAAGTACTTGCGTGGAGTCAACAGAATCATTCTTAGACTATTACGAAAATTTTCCTTTCCTTCATTGTGCATTATAAAAGGACATCTAAGGCTGGCAGATACCTGGAAGATCTGGATCAATTATATAAAATGGGGGCAAAGACATAAAGCTTATTACCTACCATCCAAATGATAATATAGAGTATGACACCAAGCACTTTACATCTATCGCATTTTTCCTAATTCTGAATAAAAATCCAGACGAATGACTTCCAGCAATGGGGAATAGGCAGGAGGTAGAGCATATGTGCAGGAAGGCGATATTAGACCTCGCTGATAGGTATAGCAAAAGGAATGAAGGACTAAAAAGCGCATTTCAGAATGCTTTTTCGTCGTAAGTGTATTAACAATCACCACCTAAACCGATACTTGCTGCGCATAAAGCGCTCGGTATTTCTTTTTAAATGTATAACCGCAAAAACGTACTTTCCACCCTCCACATAATGCTGCAAATTAGGTTAAAGGATCCAAAATTGATGACCTACTGCCATTGTGCATGGGGCTCAGTATAAGCAATGGAGTAGGGAAAACAAGCCAGTGAGTCACAACTGGAAAAAGGCCGTGGCCGGCTCGACTTAAACCAATTGTTGAGAAACTGGGCCGTAAAACTTCATCTAACTTACTAACTAACCCATATTGATGCGAGGCCCCTACAGATGTTTTGAGATGTATCTCTGTTTTTCGGAAAGTGTTGTGATCAGAATAGTTCCATGTATAATTACCTTAATAATGGTAATAAGATGACGCGAAGCGCGCCGATATTTTTCAATAAATAAGATGTCAAAGGAAAGTTTTAATTCGATTTTACGTGAAGAAAATAATGTTTGGTATTATTCTCACTATTATTCTCACTCTAGTTGGAAAATACATACAAAGTTGACATAGGCTCAGTCGGAAAATATGCTAGACTGAGAAATCAGAAATTCCAACTGGTATTTCAGATTTTCCGACTATCGTCGCCCTGACGAACTTTGGGGGTGAGACACCCCCCCCCCCGCGACGGCCCTGGATTTAGGGTATTGACATGATCCACAAAAGTTTTCAGTGCAAGTTCAGAACTGTCAAGAAAGAGAAGAATATCATCTCTACACCTCAACCAGCGAGTTATGTGCTTCGAAGTGGGGGGGGGGGGGGGTACAATCCCGTTCTCGAAATGATGGAAGGTAATTTCCGCTTTTTCGGGTGAGGATTTAAGGACCATTGCTATACACCTACTGTTTGTAAGAAGTAGTTTGTATCGAATTTAAAACAACTGCGTTTTGTAATGAGCCTTAGAATCTGTTGGAAAGATTTAGTTGATTTCTTAGGTAATGAGTATAAGCCGTTGTCGGATAATGCGTAGGCATCAGTGCATGCTTGAATTACTTCATTCTGAGGTATATTGATGGACATTCCGACTACATCTAAAGAACCACTAAAATGTTGTTTGGTGAGTTAAGATTTTCAGTTAAGTAAAGGATGTGATTAGTATCCTTCAGTTACGTTGGTTGTCTCTGAACAAGAGGAAGGAGAAAGAAATCTAAAAAGTCCGATATTTGTTCGGTAGGTCCTCCACAGTGAGGGATTATGGGTCTCCCGATAAATGTGGAGCCCACGGATGGCTCTTCATGGACTTTGAGTAACATATAGAAGAGAGGTGTACGGATACTGTGGTTACAAGGATTGAGGTGTTAGAATACGGTATGTAATATTTGAGACGAGACACATTAGCACGTTTAGCAGAGAAGCAGACAAACTCTTTCTGATACATCTGGTGCCCTTAAAAGAGCCTTTTGGTAATAGATGGTCTCTAAAGTTTCCTCTTGTCGGGGTTGAGAAGGCCTATGTCCGAATCTTCTGTACTGGCTGCCCACCAGTTTCGGGAACAGGGTCGCCGCTTTCTGCTTTTCCTCGCTGTCAGTGTTTATTCCTATGAATGTGAAGACTGCTTACTGTTCTTTGGCAATAGGCTTTCTTCGGCTACGGTAAGCCTAGCGAGTTTCCTTGAAGCTTTGGATAGGATTTTATGCATGATGATCACTACGGAAATGAAGGTCCAAAAGGCTTAATGATAGGTTATCTTCATTTTTCAAATTGTCATAAAAGTTTATCCCTAGTCAAGATGTACCAACTTTGCATTCGAATTGCAATGACTACTGTACTGTGGCACTGTAGTTGTCTGTTCGTGTCAGAAGATTCGTGGAACTAGTACATGCAATGAATTGTGACCCCAATAAAGCAAACAATTCACCCTCAAATTTCTCTTCATAGGCCAGCTGTTTCGCTGGTAGTCGAAGTTATGTTCATAAGTTTAAAATTAACCTTCCTGGATAATTTACAATCCGACCCTCAGATGTGCGTCACGAAATTTGAAAACGAACGCACATATTAGTGTACGGTCCGAGGTCTAGTCCTTTTTAATTTGAGAAAGTGTGTTTGCAAGGTTTTTGTTTTGTGACCTTTGGTGACCTCACGTGACCTCTCATCTCTACCAAACACAGTTGGGTACCTCGCTTTTAGCAGAATAACATGATATCGTGTTTACACTGATCCAATCACAATGTTTTCTCAGTTTAACCTCCGATGACCTCAAATGATCTTTGACCACCACCAAAAACAATAGGGTGTTCCCTTTAAAATTAAAATGAAAATAAACCAAATATGAATAAGGCGTATTTACAAGTTTCTCGGTTTTTGACCTCTGATGACCCCAAATGACTTTTGACATACACCAAAAACAATCGGGTTCTTTCTCTTGACCAGACAATATACTAATTATGAAAAGTGTCTGTCATTGCTATCTCGGGACATCGTGTTGACGAGCCATTTACAGGTTTTTCACAGTTTAACTTCCGGTGATCTCAAATGACCTTTGACCACCCCCAAAGATAATGGGCTTCTTTCTTTCATCATGTCGAATCTATATACTAAATATGGAAGTGTGCAAAAACGTGACTAAACAGACTCAAGTCACATTTAAAATATGATACTTTAAGAATTTTTATGTAATTGATATAACGTTGTATGTTATAAATTCCTCTGTTTTGAAGTTTAGTCTTTAGTTTCATTAATTTTCATTTATTTTGTTTTTATTTATTTATTTTATTTTATTTTATTTTTTTGCATACCGCAGTTGTTGAAAGTTAATGTAAGATTTGGAGAAGATAGTTTTACTGAGGATGTCAGAAAGGTATTTCAAAAGAAGAATAAGAAACTGGCGGGACTGATAGGAGGAACTACAGCAGTCATAGCTGGAGCAGGAGAAGTAAGGGTAGGAGCCGCTTTCATACCACTGACATTTAGTGGAAGTTTCCGTATAATGGCTTTTGGAGCTTTCATAAGCGCAGCGGGAGCCAGTGCGAGTGTCGGTGTCTCCATTGAGAGTCTTGTGCAGGACAGGAAAATAAGGGAACCTGTGAAACAAGCACTTGTCCAGCTGTGCAAGGAAATTGTGAAATTGATCGTGGCAGCAAACATCACTCATGAAATCATTTCAGGTATGATTAGTAAAGAAGGTTCATCAAAGGATGACAAAGTTTCACACAATTTTTCCTGCAAAATTCCCTCCAGACACTGTAAATACTATCAACATATCCTTCAAGAACCTAACTGAATACCACCAGGCACCTCTTGGGAATTGTAGTTTTCCAGAGCTGTGCAAAGACTTGGCTGACGTTGCAGACACTTTGAAAAGTGTTTTCAAGCTTATTATAGATCATTCTGCCGAGTACGTTGACGCAAAGGCTCATTTTGCAATCGAAACAGCCTTCACTTTTCCCTTTGATTATGTATTTCAAATCCCAGTATCGTCTTTTATACTGGATTTAATTGAAAAACAAACAATGGAAAAGAACTCTCTTTAACTTTTTGGCTGAAACATTTGGATATAATAATGAAGAGAAACGACGAAGGCGAAGAAAAAGAAGACGCAAAACTCCCAACCAATACAACTGTGAACAAACAAAAGGTGTTGGAGACTAGAATGAACATCGAAAGAGTAAACTTTACTAGTGTATACGTAAGTCTTACTGCTACGCGTCGTTATTCTGTAATTTCTTTATTAACAAATGTTATCTTTATTATGAATGTACACAAAGGATTCAGTAGAATAAACTAAATAATGTCATTATCAAGCACAGTGCTGCAAAATTAAAAAGGATCTCAAAAGTAAACCACAAACAAGTCATTTCAGGTTCGTTTACAGCGTAAAGGAACATTACCGTTGTGAAGTCAGGTACACTCTATACTCTGTGAGAATTTTTTGTCTTTGTGAGATGGCTTGGATGCAAAATCATGCTGTCTTTGGTAAAGCTTCGATAAGCGTTGAATTGAATGTATTTTTAGGAATCCGCAGTATGTAGTGATTAGTTTTTCTATTTTGGTAAGGTGTAATTGAAGGGGCTGTTGCTTTAGGTGAGGGGGGACGCCTCTACCCTTGGAAATTTTTTGTTCTACGATTTTCTAGATCTAAAATGGCGTTACTTTTGGTAAGAGATTTGGACTGATAACATGATATGAATTTTTTGATTATTTACTGAACATTTCGGCTGCAGCAGGGCATCCCTACAAGGCTGCTACCCGGTGCGGGTTTCTCCCTAGTGCTTTTAGTAAGCCACTGGGGGAAATACCATCCGTTGGTAGCTGTAGCGTAGGCCTGGAAGAAAATGTTCGGTCGAAATGTCTCCTAGATAGCGGGAAATGACACATTTTAGACCTTGAAGTTGCATCTGAACATTGTTTACTTTCCCCACGTATTACTGTAAATGTTAATACTTTTGTTTCGTATTTTTAAAACAATGTTGATTGTTCAGTTGCAGTATGATGAAAATTCGAAGAAATTTGGAGAGAAGATCTTGAAGTTTGTCAGAGCCGTATCAGCTGCAAACCTTATCCTAGAGTCGTTTGTAAGTAAAGACGACTTTGAATTCCTGAAGAAGTCTAACTTTGATTTTCTGCAAAATGACAGTGAAGACTGCTCATCTGCATTTGCAACTATTTCAGATCTGATGATTGCTGTGAAGAAAAGTCTGAATCTTGGTCAGCATGCTATTGCCGTAGACCTGCAAGAGATAAGTCAAAATTGATATAATATGCTATTGGAAGGAAGCAGAGTTGCAAAACAAATGAGCGTTTTGTCACTGTATTATGGATTCAATAAGATAATGCCGCAGAAGTGTTTTCCTGACTCAACTAAGCTACTCTCCTTGTAAAAACGCAGCCACATTTGGAACTTCTTCCCTTTTTTCATTTCCCAATCAACAATACTATTTAGCGAAGTTAAAGAGATGGTAAAATGTAGAGGAAGCAAGAAAACTTTTCACTTAAATATTTCTCAAAATGCAGTTTTTGATGTTAAAGATTTGTTAAGCAGGCTTTTGTCAAGACTTGTTCAGCAGTGTCAATGTGTTTTTAAATTGGTAGAAGGAAATGTATAGATCAAATTGCACACTGGAACTGTTTGTGTGGGTACATGTGGGAGATCTAGGACCGGCTGCATGGTCAAGTGGTTAGAGCATACAACTTGCAGCCGGAAGGTCGGGAGTTCGAATCCTGGCCGGGTCATACCAAAGACTTCAAAGTGGAACCTACTTCCATTGTGCTTATAGGCGATTAGTTCCCCATCAAAAATGTGGCCGGCAAACAAAAAATGATAAAAAATGCTGCTAAAGCAGAACCACTTATATTTTTCAAGGTTTTCAAAAACCCACAGTGGGTACAGTACGTATACTAGGCTTTAGTTAAATTCCATTCATTCTCATTATGCTGTGCTGTGTTAGGTCGAAATGAACCATGTTTGGCTACGTTCGTCCTCGCATGAGGCCCTGCCAAAAATTTAAAACCTTGTTTTAAAATCAAGGTTAGGGGTTAGAAAAAAGATTAAGACAACGAGAGCAAAGAGAATCAAGCATAGCTTTTCATAAACCGAGGTCACACGTACATGGGTAAAAAAATCAAAACTTGGGATTCGAATAGTGCTTCACTTATCCACTAATTTGATTGCTGGTAATTAAGTAAGGATGGGCTATTTGTCCTGCAGGGACCTGAAAGGGGCGGATACGAGTACTATTTGCACTTTGAACCAGATGTATTCTTGAGGACTCAGCTGGTAGATACATGATGGAAATTTCGGGACAGACCAGTTGGGAAACGACTCAACGTTTAATTAGCGTACAACCGGGAAGGGGGCATCGAAACTCTCGGGCCTTCAATTAACGAGATAAAAACTATCATGGACAAAATGGAGCCAAAGAAAGAATCTGAAGCAAACCATCCCGATGATATAACGAGTTTACAGTTATGGCAGTCATAAAATGAAGTAGTTTCTGGTATTCCGTTACGTTTCCTGTGTCTCCTTGGCCTGTATCGAATCTTACAAGAATTTATTACTATAGAAGTGCGAGCCAATCTTCAGTCCAATTGCCATCTTCATAACTTAACAGTCGGTGGAACTGAACGTCGAAATTTACTGTCACGTTATTCAAAATAGATCATAGTGCAAAAATTTGGGAGAGCAGTAATTACACTCTGCACATTGTCTGTTTTCGTTTATTTTCAACGGCACGTACTATGCGGTATTGGGAGGGGTATTTTTGGTCTGCTGCCACCAATTCACTTTTTTTTAAATAGTATAGGATGAAAGACGCCCGGGTACTGTTCAATCGTATCCATAACTTTGCCATAGGCCTATTAAGATTTACCTCCCCTTACATAGTTCGAAAAATTTGCTTATTAATTACATGTTTATATATTTAAATTTACGGAAATTTGTGGGCGAAATGTAACTAATATTTGAGTGAATATTTTCAAGGATGTGGCTCATCAATTTTTTCAACAGTAATGTGCTTTGTTAGCATTGTTACATTGTCTATTTTCTGCCCTCCTGCTAGAACCATATAGAGTGTGTTCCCACTTGAGTACGAGCAGGCGATCAGATCCGGATCTGACCCCGAGCAGGGGATCAATTTGTAA
>WURT03035879.1:0-15016 GCA_009936505.3 Holothuria glaberrima
GGAAAACAAGCCAGTGAGCCACAACTGGAAAAAAGGCCGTGGCCGGCTCGACTTGAATCAATTGGTTGGAAACTGGGTAGTTAAACCTCATCTAACTATCTAACTAACAAACTACATACATACATAAATATATATAAATATATTGGTCACTCTTGTGATCAAGCACCTAAAAAGAGCTAGTGTTGCTCGAAAGCTTTGCAAAAATCTTTCATGGCTGTTTAAATTTCAAGCCTCCACTGCTGTCACATATCTCTTTCGAGATCCAGCCATTCATTTCTGTGGCGATGCTATTATTTCCGTCAACATATAGGCTATATATATATATATATACATATATTTATATATATACATACATATATATATATATATATATATATGGAATAGTAGAATCCGCACAAGCCATACGCCAAATACTACAAATTGTCATTGTACCCCGGCTTTAAGTTAAAGACAGTCACAGCGACAGTCATGACTGATAACTTGAAACTAGTCTGATGTAGCTTGTATTAAAGTAGCTTGTCCCCGTTCCTTATGAATGTTCGTTCACGAGAAAAATAAACAAAAAACCTTCTTCAAATTACGAAGATTTAAATGATGAATAAGATACTACGGGAAAGGGAATAGAAATGTTTCTTAGTTATCAAGATAGTCGTCATTTAGGGCTGGAAAGACCTGAAGCAAGTCCATTATGTCACAACAAAGCCATTTTAATTTACGTGCTTTGTCAATATTTTAATTAATAGAAATTGCAATATGGACAGATGGAAAGATCCATCATTTCTAAAAATTTACGATATTAAGAGTAAATAATTGAGAAAAATGCATCAAGGAAACATATGACTCAAACAAAAAGACAGATCGGAGGTATTCAAGTTGATGTAGCTTTGTGACATCATACAAGCTCACCTCAGGGCATTCATTAAATAAACGGCTCCAGTGTTTTTCTATTTTTGTAGGACAGTTAGTCAATTACATACCAATAATATATTCTTAGATATCAATCATGTGAAGCATTTTCGGAAACAAAGTTCTGTATCATATGTCCAAGTTTTGACTACGGATTATAAAAGCCAACCCATGAAATCATGTTTGAGTTAAAATTGTCAATGTTTAGGGAATTCATTTCTGTAAATTAGTGTTGCAGAAAATGAATTAAGGCCAGCAGCGTATTGTTATTAAAATTAGCTTTATATCGGGAAAACAGAAGGAATATGATTTAATATGCCGTTTCTTGCAGCGTGTTTCCAATTAGTTCGTTCATCATATGGAGTGATTAGAAGGTCCTACGGTGGCAAAGTGATATGCTGCTGTGCAAGAATGTGTTTCACAAGTACGTGGGTTTGAATTCCGCTCGAAGTAAGTGGTCTTTTCTCCGACTTTCCTCCAACTTTTCCCAACTTGTCATCAAAATGGGTTCCCGGACGACAAACAAGGTTGCTCTCAGGACAGAAGAGGAATCTGACGGATCAGCTAACTAGGCCATCTTCGCTTGTTGATCGATAAGGAGTCAGGATTTGATCTTCCTTTTTACAGTTTGTAGACGTGCAAGTACTACAGGACAAAAAATCTCACACCAAACAGTAAAAAATCTACTTTATATCACATCCGCTAAATTAAAAAAAAATTGTCTAGTGCACTTTCAGGATAAAGCTACAAAGGTCTCTAATGGGTTGAAATTGCTCAAGGCCATATCCACTAACTACTGTGTGTGAACTGTCGACTATTGGTACTCTGTTACGTGATCTGGATAGTCATCGTTGATCAACAGAGAAATCTCATTGTTTGAATTTACATCAATCAAACTGTAATCACCCATTGTTAACAGGGATATCGATGTATCCCTAAGTACGCTTAAAGTGATGCAAGAACCCCTTTAAAATATCTAAAGTCTAATATTTCAAAACCTTTGCTACGAAGTGTGAAAAATTCACTCAAATTTTCCAACTCCCATCTTCACAAGACATTCCTAAATGGTAAATTGCGCAATAATTTGTGATGTCATTCTTTTGCTACTCAAAGGTGGAAATTTACAAACACACTACACAACTGAAAAAGATCTTCATAAATTGTTCGATTTGGAACAACACATTTCATGCAATTCTGAATCCATTCTATGCCCGAAATGTAATATACTTAAGAGGGAGAATTGAACAAAAGCACCCAGTTATAAATAGAATTGCCAAAGAGTTGTCAAACCAGCTAGATGAATCTCATTTATTGTGTATTTTATTCAGAATCAAAATGAAAATCAATTCAATTCACTCTTTAATTAATTCAACGTCCCTGTTTAAAAGCAATATTCCATGCATTGTCCGCTGTGGTATGAGCAACGTTATTTATTACCCAAAGGGGGAATATCCATTAGAAATGTCAAATGAAATGAAATTTAGTTGTTTTCCTCAACGTGAATTTTATTCAGGTGGTTTATGAGAGTTAAATTCTCATATATACGTTGTAAAGAAAAACTAGTTAAGACATAGTGGCAACGATAAGCAGATTCGAAGGCCTCTAAACCCATTTTGGCAGTGTTACATGCTAACATTGGAAAAGGAATAAAAACTTCTTACAATTGAAACAAAGTGTATACGATAGACGAAATAAAATAGTTTAACTCGATGATGAGGTGCAGTACAATTTTAATTCATTCCCGAGATCATTGTTGGGATTCTAAAATGCATTCATCACATTTTGCTGTTTAGACTGTAACATTTGCGTGGGTGGTATTTTTAGTAGTAAGACAAATTAGGATTGGAGTGATAAGTGCGTCAGAAACGAATGAAGCTGTTTGTGCTTCATTTTCCCTTCATATTTGCTTATCGAGACTTCCACGTCTGCATAAAGCAAGCCTATTTTTGCCAAGCTTTTTAGATGTAATAAAATTTTTATTTCTTAAAAACCACTCTGATGGATGCCAGAGGGCGAAAATCAAACGTTTAAACCTGAAGGAAATCTGCTCCCAAAAGAAGCTACTTTTCGAGGAGGTATGACACTATTTCAGAAGTTCCCGATCGGATGCCGAGGGACGAAACCAAAACGTTACCCCTGAAGATGTTCTGCTCCACGAAGGAGCTACGTCCCCAGTAGGGTCACAATAGCTTAAATGACCCACCATTCGACCTTCAGACCTTTATGGACATGCCATGCGTGGCCCCGTTCTAGACTGACTGAAAAGAACAGACAGTACACATGATCTTAGCCACAAGGCATAGAAGCAAATTCGCAGGGGTGTCATTTTCTTGACAGCGAACGATACGCGAGTGATATGGGCACTTCAATAAATAAGATGTGATTGATGTTGTATAGAAAGCCCTGGAAGACGTAATCGAAATAGCCTGCTGACACCGGGCAGCACTCTAGGTCAATATGCTGGCATAGTTTTGAGTTTTACATTATCTTAGAACTGATCTAAGTTTGAAGAGACACGCTTTTTCTTAATTGTGTCTAGTGTAAAATTAATCTTGAGAATAGGAAAAGTTAAAAAGTAAAATCTTCCGTCAGTCTGTGAGAGTAATCCTTTCGAGGCCGGTGCTCACATCCAGTTTCAATGGCATTATGCAGAATGATAGAGTGAAACTCCCCCGAATGCAGATTGGCACTTCCACAATACCCCATAATGCAGACTGAGTATATGTGACACTCCCAGAATAGGACCTGCGGCTATAGCTGGATAACCCTCTATTCGAAACTAGTATCAATTTCCAGCTCGATGAACTGAACCAGGAGGAATAAAATTCCTTGCTCTTAGGGGATATGGCATCCCCAGACCTGGGTTACTAGAAACTCTGCCCAAAAATATTAAGGAATAGCCCTAAAGTTCTAAAAACAGTTGGTAACTGCACTTTGATTGACATTCATTCAAACAACACAATTTCATTCTGGTTGTTCGACAATGACTTGTGCAGTCAGTGGTGTCTCAATTAAGCTTACACACACACACTTGTTTGACAATATTGCCTGTAGCAATCATACCTCAGTGCAGGCTTATGTGGCTCTGTCTCCGAGGTGTACTGGACATGTGGGTTGGTTTAAATTTGAGGAGGAGCTAGAAGTAAATTAGTAAGGAGAATTGTTATTACTGTCTGTGATGAGTTACGACAACCTTTAAAGACAGACCTCAGCAACCTAGGAAAGACGCAGTCTTTTGATCGAGAGTCACCACTATACTTGGCTTCAACGGTCGGATGTTCGAATAATTAAAACGGATTTTCCATTTGGGATTTGCAATGAGACAATGACGTTTTAGGTAACTGTTTTTAGTTTCATGTTCCCATATATTTACGTCGGCAGTTGGACCATGGAACTTTGCAGTAGTTCTGTCTTGTTTCGCATGCATCTTTCATTTACGGTCGACAGTGGCCCATATCGTTTGACATGTTGCTGTCATTGAATTACATGGTATAACCAGAAAACTGTTACTTATAACAGTAACAGCTTCGTAACAGCTCCATGTTATAACAAAGCTTAAATTGATAGAGTGTTTCGATATTGTTCAAGTACGGAAGAAGAAAAAAAAACTAAAAAAGAGCGCCCTCAGCACAGGCAGTACCCTAAAGCGACATTTTCGGGTGAGTGTTTTGGTAAGGTTAAATCATGGTGATTGCCCTTTTGTTCCCTCCTCATTTTGTCACGTTTCTTAAAAGAACAGTGCACAATCGAAATAAATCAAACATTTTATACACGTTGCAAGTTCGACAATCCCATAATTGTGGCTTTGGCCAGGTCAATGGAATAATTAGATAAAATTTTATGTGAAGTCACGTGAATAGGAAATGGTCAAAACGGTTGTTTAATAAAAAAATCTGAATGCAGAGGCACTAACTCAAGTGGTCTTTACACATGGTCTAAGTCCTCGATTTGACCTGGCCGAGAACGTTTGTTACCGGAATGAGGATGTTTAAAAGGAAAGAATAAGTTCAAAACATCGCTTTTCGGTGAAAAATATAAAGCTCCCAGGTATATATCTCTTAATTCTCATATCTTTTTAGAACATCAATGGCATTGCAAAGCAATGAATTCAAAATGAAACGTCCAACGTTTCCTGTTTAGTAACTTAAGTGAATTAGTGTAAGTCTGTTTGTGTTTATGTAACCATGGTTACAAGATTACTGACAGATACAAACATTGCAGAACTCCATCAAACACTTTTTTTCGCAGAAACATCTATTCTCGTCATCAAAGCCTCTTAAGTTGAACGTGGAATATCAACCCTTTCCCCCTCAAGTGGTTGATAGGGCTCATCTCACGGTCAAAAACCTTTTCTTCCGTCGATAGCCATGTGACGTCTTTAAAATAGGAAAGAGGAGAGCACGAAGTCCGCTAAGTATCGACTCGTGTTTGAATTATGTCATCTTTTGATAAAAAAGATAATGTCAAATTCAAATCCTAAGAGGAACGACTCCCCGGAGGGAGAGATTCTTTCGTAATTTTAACCATCACACTGTATTCTTCGGTGACTTGTTTTCTCCCATCGGCCTTGGCCGTTGGGCCTTTTGAAGGAAAAAATTTAATCTTCCCTCAAAAAATATTACCCAAGAGATTCAAGAATAAAGTTGCCTAACCGTATGGAGCTAAAATCATTAGTTATTACATACATCGATTTTTTGAAATGATTATTGAGAAACTAAAAAAAAATTAGATGATTGTGATTGGATGGGGATGATGAAGGATCAAGATCAAGCAAATGCCGGCATAATTTAAACATCCTCCAATATATCACGTTTAATGATGATTTATTTTGACGATAGCATCAACAAATATTTCCGACAAATACTATTCGTCCTCCAATATCCGGTGTAGTGATTTTGTTGCTGAAACTTCGATGCAACATTATGTAGGCCTTTTGTCTAATTCTGAAAATTATGTAAAGGTCAAATCTGTAGCTTTGTGCAGTTTAATGGTTCGACACAACTGAAGTAACCCAGATGCTAAGTGGCTCATTATCTGAAAAATTATCCGATACATAAATGTTCTATTTTTTGCAACGTATTCATAAAATGCTTCCCTAAGTTTGGTGTATACGTTACTATGAGTTTTAAAGTCATTTTGATGGAATTTTAAAGAAGTTAAAGAAGTCGGGAGATAAAGAGATTGTGTTCCCTCTCGCTAGTTTCCTAAAAAAAGGTCAAGGACGAGTCTTCTCTTCGTAATTGAAAAAGTATCATGACTGCATTTCCCTCCCTGTTATTTCAAAGAATTTTCACAACTTTAAAGTAAAATTCATGTGTAACAGTATCCATTCAAAACAGGCGTAATGAAGAAAAGTTTAAATTAAAATAAAGAAGCACATGAAGATCTAAAATATCTATAGACGACTTGTACAATCAGAAAAAAAACTTGAGTAAATCATTACAACATTTGTCGTTTTAGCTTCCACTTTCTCATTGAATAGTAAAAATAAACTTCAACAAATGCGAATTTCATTTACTTTGATTAATGTAATTATTCATTTGTAAAATTTCAACTTTGAAATGGTGTCTTCCCCCTGATCAATTGCAAAAACAGTCTTGAATCGATAAAATAGATACATTTTTGATTCCTTGCCGAAGGCAGGCAAGGAATCTATGCGATGGTGATGTCGTGTGTGTATGCATGTGTGTGTATGTGACGACTAGCTTGTAAACACGATATCTCAAGATAGCAATGACTGACTGACACTTCATAATTGGTATATAGATTTTTCATGTTGTGAGGAAGAACCATATTGTTTTGGTGGAGGTCAGAGGTCATCTGAGGTCAGCAGAGGTCAAAAACCGAAAACCTTGTAAACACGATATCTAGAGTTAGCAATGACCGGCACTTTTCATATTTGGTATGTAAATTTTTCGTGTTGAGAAGAAGAACCCTATTGTTTTTGGTGGAGATCAAAGGTCATTTGAGGTCACCGGAGGTTAAACTGCGAAAGCCTTGAAAATGGCTTGTAAACACGATATCTAGAGTTAGCAATGACCGGCACTTTTCATATTTGGTATATAGATTTGTCATGTTAAGAGGAAGAACCCTATTTGTTTTTGATGGAGGTCAAAGGTCATTTGAGGTCAGCAGAGGTCAAAAGCCGAAAGCCTTGTAAACACGATATCTCGAGATGGGAATGACCAACACTTTTCATAGTTGGTATATAGATTTTCATGCTAAGAAGGAGAACCCTATTTTTTGGTGGAGGTTAAAGGTCATTTGAGGTCACCAGACGTTAAACTGCGAAAACCTTGTAAACACGATATCTCGAGATAGGAATGACCGACACTTTTCGTATTTGGTATACAGATTTGTCATATTGAGAAGAAGAACGCTATTGTTTTCGGTGGAGGCCAAAGGTCATTTGAGGTCCCCCTCCCACTTTTTGTCACCTGAAATTAAAAGTGAGGTAACTAAAACACTACATGTAGGCGAGTAGTGGTGAAGACATAGATATGCTCAAAAGGTTTTCCACATGGCCCTTTATCAGGTCCGTAGGCAGTAAGTTCTGTCAGAGTTCTGTATAAAACTTCAAAAAATTTTCGCGCGCTAAGCGCGCTTTTATCTTCGGTTCTAACGCCAGTAATTTCAAACATATTGGATTTATTCAACGTTAAAGGTTCCACGAAAATGCAACGTTGCGAAGTTCTAACCTCTTTTCCCTATCTTTTGGAAGATTCTTCCTTCAACCTCACCATCGTGACAAACGTATGTTGTAAGAAAAAAAAAAACCAGGTTCGTCTGGGAGCCTTTATGGGTAGATGAAGAATGTACTCCCGACGGAGACCGTGCAGTCGCCCCATCAAATTTCTTTGTTTGCTCTTAAGTAGGGCAGATTCTCCATTAAAACCCAAACTTTTTCAACTTTTCTCAATGAAAACAAAATTATTAAATCTTTTTCAATAAAACCCCAATTTTCGGCCCGCTTCCCGCGCCTTATATTCTGTGGTCAACATCGTATCGGCAACCCATTGCATCTATCAGGGCTTAGAGTAGCTGGCCCCAGTCAGGACGCTTGGCCCCCCATGTCGGGAAATCAAAGCACCACTCCTGGCTGAGCCTGCATTCAATTTTTCCTTTGGATAATGAAGTATACCACAATTTTCATAGTAACCCCATATATTGAAACATTTGGCACCATCTTGCATCTGGGTACCCTCCTTTTATAGACTCCTCACCAGAACAGGGGAAAAGTTTTAGGTCAGATGTTCCCTCCCCCCCGCTTCCAAAATCAAATCGACGCCCCTGATCGTATGTACTGCTGTATGTAATGACTGCAGCTGACGCGGACGGTGGACGTGCCGGATGACGCGAACGAACAGGGCAGCCTACATGGTTAGTTTATTTCTACACATTTTTTCGAGTGGTGATTATTACACACATTTCTTCAATTCTAAATGGAAATGTATTGTAAGATTAAAGCTAGGCCTAACGTAACTTACACAATCATACTAGTTCGGGCATTTTAGTGTGGCAAACACTACAACGTTCACGTTACTTCGTTAGCGACAAGCAGTTAGCCCTTTCAAAAAGAGACTAGTGTAAGTCGACGCTTTCTCAAAAAGTATTTCCGGCCGTCGACACGCCATAATCATATTAAATCTATAGATATAGCCTATCATCAACTTCCATAAATCTCAACAGTCTAAATCAGTGGTTCTCAAAGTGGTCCTTACCGCCCCCAGGGGACGTTGGGAAGTCTTAGGTGGGCGCTACAGAGTACACGGGGAATAGGGGGGCGTTGGCACTGATTTGGGGGTCCATGGCGAATAGCGAATCAGGCGCGTAGCCAAGGGAGGGGGAGAAGGGGAAGCCGCCCCCTTGAGCATATTTTTGTATTTTTCAATAATTTTTTTTTTTGATATCTCTAGTAACTCAAAACTGAAAAGGTTTAGATGTAACGTACAAGGCCTGGGAAGTGCCATTTCAGCGATATAGGAGGCATTTCGGCCAAAATTTTCTTGGCGCTTCGCGCCAAACAATGGTGGTGCGAAGCCACCATAGTTTTCATGACAGAAAAGTCGCAGATCGAGTCTTCATTTCATTGCTTTATTTATTTGTTTTCTTTTACATGGGATACAAGGACATTTTCCAAGCCTTTGAAAGAACATTAGAATATCACAGTTCATATTCCAAGTTGTATAATCATTAATTGTACGTGCCATCATATGATGCAAAAATCAATGTTAAATCTCGCATAAACTACTCCACAGAGCAAATTTGGTAAGATTATACCAGTACAGCATATCAAGTAGAAAAGCAAGCAGTAATATTAGAAACCAACAGACCATCGATGCTGATACAGCACTTTCCAACACTGGTAGCAACAGCAACTGTACAGTACTTGGATGCCCCCATCCTAAGTCACACTGTCACTATATACTGTTAGTGTAACCCCTACCCTCCCCCAGCAGAGCAGTCTTCCAATCTCAATAAGGAGCAGATAAACTGGTTTGATAAAGTATGCAGTCATTAACAGAGACTCTGACAGTTTCAATGTTGCTTCCTAAAGTTATACTGCTTTGGCTCATTGAATAATGTAAGTCCATTAAGGTACAGTTGGTGAAGCAAAATAATCATGTTCTTTCACAATGCTGCAGCTTTATAAAGAGGACTGAAGGTCTAATGAAAGTTTGTAGCTGAAGTGAGTCTGGACTTTGTTGGCAGTCATTTCACCCTTACTTTTCCCTGCTAATGTTGTGGATGACCTCAAACAACTGGGGATATATATATATATATATATATATCCCCAGTTGTTATATATATACAGTGTACATGAAAGAGCTTTCACGGTCAGTAGCTTTCACCATCTCTTGGATGTATCACTTTTGACACAGATGAAATACATGAAAATATTCATTTCTGCTCAGGGAAAGCAGTTAAACTGGTGTGATGTAACCAGTCTCATACTGGAAAACAGAAGCATAAAGAATCTCAACCTTTTAGGGGTTCAAATCTGATAAATTCTAGAACTGAGTATCCTTGTGAGAAGCAAGGCCGATCCTTCCCTAATGATTGTGCTGTTCGGCTATAGCATATAGTGTGGTTTGCTATATATTTGTTTACTTTCTAGCAACATGCAGTTATAAACAATTGTAATGAATGCTTTCAGAATCTAGGCTAGACATACCCTAATGGAATTGGAAAGCTATTGTTTAACAAGCCTTAAATGGTTATGTAGCAGGTAACATTATGCATGGACCAATACTCTTAATGGGGTGTCTGGTCAACTCTTTGAATATTACTTGGTACTACGGTACACGGCAGGACATATGAGAATAACTTTAGTTAGCACAATTGCAGAATTGGGTCCAACTGAGATTGAAGCTCTGTTTTCCGTAGGCTAGGGGGTTACTAGCCCTTGAACAGGACCTAGCATTACGTTCCTATACTATACGCTCCATTTCTGAAAGGAGCGGATTACACGGTCACGTTCAGGGACTAGGGGGTTACGCAGTCACTGCATATTCCCATAGCCTCTTCACCCAATTTGAATCATTCACATCTCACTCTCCCTACAGCCTTATAGAAACAACGTGAATTCTGACTGCTCATCCTCTTAACCTTTTAAAAGAAACCTATCAAATGATGCCTCATTCATAGCCATGGAAAATTTGTACAAGTTAGTTAGATGAGGTTTTACGGCTCAGTTTGTACAAGATTCACCAGAGACGAGTCATTCTCATATTGCATCTGTTGCCTGTAGATATATCATATGTAGCCTTACGTTTTCACAAATGGAGGTTCCATGTGTTGCAGATGGTTATTCTTCATTACAAGACTTCCCCCATAAAAACCTTACCACTGGCCCTCGTAAAACATGATCGATGCATCCCTCACTCCCCTAGTAGAGTATGGAGTACTGTACACAGTAAACACAAGAACGACACCATATTGTCAATGTGTCTATTACTGTATTTGTAGCCTAACTTCAAGTGCATCAAGTTACAGACTTAAAAATAGTTGACTTGGTGGTTCTGGCCTATGCATCTTTACAAATTGATGTAGGCCTAGGCCAACATACGAAGGGCCTAAAGGCTACATAACATTTGGGGTAATGACGTTCGAGCTCTTACAATTTGGTCATTTCTTATTAATTCTGAAAAAATTGGGGCTATAAACCCAGCCCGCCTCTGCCTATGCTGCGATGGTCCTTTTCAAAAGCCTCTGATAAGACAAAGTATGAACTGTCGCAAAAAGACATCCTGCACAAAGTTTGCACAAGACTGTCAAGAGCAACCTTTTACTGCTTCAGTGTGACTAGCCAATGTGAAAACTCAGTGAAGAAAAATGTGTTTATTTTTACTTCATTGAGAATAAAACACAAAATTATCATAAAAATCTTACAATTCAAATCACATACAACTCCCTTTCCGTCTCTGGTTGATGCAGATCACTTACAAAAAAAAAGAAATGGGGCATGTTTTTTGAACAAGAAAATTAGTGTAATTTGTACGTGTTTCAATGTAAGCTCAACAGCGTTCTGACGTCTTTTGCCTCCACACAAAATGGCTGCCGAGTCCCCATGCGATCACAGCTGTTTCGCGTCCACCCTCTATTCCTATTATCCTACTCTATGGTGTAGGCCTACATCCCGCCCAGTGAGCCACAACTGGAAAAAAGGCCGTGACCGGCCCGACTTAAACCAGTTGGTTAAAAACTGAGCCGTAAAACCTCATCTAAGTAACCTACATCCCGCCATCTCTAAGTGTCTGCATAGCGCGGCTCTCATTGGCTGTATAATAGCCTCTAGCTCCACAGTGGTGGTGGAAAAGTTCGTCCGTACCCTGCAGATTTCTCTCGTTTGACCTTTGACTCGCACTACATGCGTTAATTCCGAAATACCTTATTGAGTGATAACCACCAGAACACTTTTCTTAAGCTCTTCGTCAATAGACCTTACGCATTGACGTCATGCGATGTCATTTTGGTGGCAAATGAAGCACACTCCACGCACCACGTAGACTTCACAAGCGCGCGTGGTAGACTCACGAGTGTATCCAACCGATACACGAGTAGAGTGAGCTGTGTGCATTTTGGTGTAAGTTGCAATGAGACGCTCTTGGCTTCATTAGAGGGCGCACTTTCTGTTCTGTGACGTCATGTGCATATGGTCAATGTACTGTCTAATGTTTTATTTAAACCATTCTTTTATTTCCCAAGTTTGCTTTCACCAAGCTGATGTTATGGCATGTTGTATGTTCAGTCTTACTGTAATACCGTAATAATTCGTTTTCTTGGTAAGTTTCTTAGACCTGCCGTTAACTTCTCCAAAAATGCAGGAAAAGCAAACAAAGAAGATTATCAACATCTTTTTCATCATCAAAATCGACAACATATTCCCAAGAGATATACCCAGCCGAGTCATGAGTGGTTGAGAGCAAATAATGTGTTAAGGGTTTTTAATATATCATAAACGAACCATCAATACCTGATGATGTCGTACTGACGTCAATATTCATGAAACTTATGAAAGAAACATGGCTTTCGATCGCTCTTCAAATTGTCAGTATTTTGTTGACACGACAACGCAAATAAATATAACATTAGTTGTCGAGCAAAGCTTTCGGATTTTTATGAGAAATTTCATAAAAGTGGACAGGGAATTTGCCAATAACGTGGAAATCTGATTTGCCACGGGAGCAAGCATAAGGTCGTTGTTGTTTAATGAGTTTTAAATCATACATAGGTTTCCGTCTTTCAGCTAATACGGTAAGGTTGCTCCACCCCTCCATTGCTACATTTCTAATGAGAATGATGTGGTTGAGAATGATGTTGTCTAATAACTCAGAAAAGTTCAACTTTAACTTGTCTCTGCCTGTGCAATACGATAAAACTAAAACTATTACTTCACAGCGAGAAGAGTGGAGTCATTGGAACATTAATAACACTGAAAATATCATATTTTCCATGCTTGAATACGGCTTATTCATTGGAAAGCAACTTTACTAACCCAGTGCTCAGATGACAACATGAAAGGTATTGCACCTTCATGAAATATGAGCCCTTTTTAAAGTTGCAACATCTAACTCGGTTGGATTTTTTTTATCAAAACAGAATTTCTCACAAAGCTTTGCAGTGCTCTTACATTACACTCTTGCAGATTTTACAATTAACAACGAAATTTAGTTAATTGAACGCAAGATGTGGCATACATTTCCGCAAGTCGTTTTTTTTTGACAACCCTTAGTAACCTAGGAATTTGGTATAAAAAAAGGGTCTAAGCTAAAATCCAGTTTTGATTTGTTAGAGGGTTACTTATTTCTAAGCATTCTGGTGAAATTATCATTTAAATCCGATGCGGTTCTCAAGATATTAGCAGTAAAATTTGTCACATTTTCACCGGAATGTGAATGCATGAGAGGCATGGGAGTTTTACAAACTTCAATTTCCTAATGGAGGGGTGGCGGGCTACTGTCCCTATTAACTTCAAGGTCAACACAACAGACTGAAAAAGCAAAGGAAACAAAGCATTACTCTTCAATATGAGGAAGTGATATAACCTTTGCTTGCCTCAAGCTCACCTTGAGTTACTCGAATACAGTAACTTCTTTTGCTGATACCTCGAGTACTACATGTCCGATTTGAAAGAAACTCACAACAACTTGTATAGATTTAGTTCCTCTTTCACATATGAAAATTACTTTGCTTAAAACCCTTCCTTCAACAAATTTCTGCTTCACCCTTTTTTTTTTCTTAATGTCTTGACAACCATCTCGCAAGCTTCACCTCATCTCAAACCAGGGCCGTTTCTAGAGGGGTGTGGTGTTGTGACACCCCCTAAAAAACACGAGTCGGCAAAATCCTGCACTAAGTCGGCAAAATGAAGGAAAGTGGGAAGTGCAAACGAAGAAAAGTTAGAGGGAAAAAGAAAAAGAGAAAAAGGGGAATGAGAAGAGGGAGCGAAAAAGACCTAGCGAACAGAGAAAAGCATGTAGGAGGGAGAGGCAAAGAAGGACAAGAGAAAGGGGTTTGTATAGACGGAAGACAGGAGATTGGAATGCATTTGTAGACAACTTATTTCACAATATTTTCAAAGCCCGTTAGCAACAGTTTTTGAAACTTAAAACATATTCTGTCAGCAAAAAAGGCTGCACCCGGTTTTCAGTATCATTGTATACTAAAGGAGTTCATCGTTCATGGTAATGTGGTATTCTGGCACCAAGTCGGTAAATTCTGCACCTGTCGGCAAAATGAAGGAAACATGAGGAAAAGAAAGGAAAAAAGTGAAAGAAAGGGGACAATTTCTCTAATAAGAACCCAAAATTTTCGACGCGCTACGCGTGCTGTGGAATCACTCCGGTTTCTTCAATAGTTCCATTCCACAAAGCTAAATAGCATAAGTCCTGTCAACCATAACAAGTATCAAGTAGGCAGGATACACAGGTTATGTAGAGGTCGTGGATTTCATCCCATATCGCAAAGCCTAGTTGTTGTCCACTAGTGTGAAGTGTCATGCGGTAAACGGTCAGTTAGTGAGCGACTTACGGAGCAAAGTATGGCTATTTCATCGGGTGGTCTCGACACAATGTATTTTGTCCCCGATTCTGTTTACAACCTCTACAGGTTTTATTTTTTTTCTTTTTGTTATTAATGATTACATATTTTTTGTGTAAGACTACCGAAATTTTTCGCGCGCATTGCAATTTCACGATTTAGACTCAAAAAGAACACTACCAGTAGGGATGCACCGATTCCAAATTTTTGGTTCCAGCCGGAACCGGATTTTGCCGGATAGTATTTCAAATCCGGCTAGATAAAATCCGGCCGGAACCTGATTTTTTCACCTGTAAAGAGAAACATTAAAAAACATCACTATGGGCCGGGGTGGGGTGTCAAGGCAGAGGAGCGGTGATTAATTTCATGATAGTGTTACAGTGGGTCCCACTGTAGGTAACTGAGCTGATGTTATTTTGTATGGTTTAGACTACAGAAAATCAAATAACAGAGGAAGATTACTTAACATACTGCAAAGTTCTTTAAAACATCCAAATCAGTTTTATTGTTCACATTGACAGTGAATGTAAATTTAAATGTTCTGATGAATGTGACACAGTTTGTGCAT
>WURT03035901.1:0-15016 GCA_009936505.3 Holothuria glaberrima
ATACTTCAATATATCAATATTAAAATCACCCAACAGGAAGCACATATTTTTAGTACTTAAAATCATATCAATCTGGTAACTAAGATCTTCAATAAAAGTACGAAGTGAGGTACTAGGAGGACGAAAATAACACCAATAAGTGTCGACCTATGATTATTCATAACTTCTATGAACATGGACTCAAAACAATCGGAAACTATCTTTAGATCATCCCTTATTGTAAATTCCGTATTATTTCGGATATAGAAGCCTACACCACCGCCACGTCGATTATGTCGATTGTTATGAATGAAGTTATAGTTGGGAATAGAAATTATGTGAGTAGGAGTATTAGGACTTAACCAGGTCTCGGTAACACCTACCACATCAAAATTATTACTAGTACCACAGTTTAATAAAGTAAGGATATTATCATGGTTCTTCCAGAGACTAAGACTATTTATATGGGCTACGTTAAATTTAGGATACTTAAAGTTACTTTCAAGGATATTGGAAATTTGGTCAGTATCAGTATATGCAGACTCAATGATGTCATGATTGCAGGTGTTGTATTCATTATCATCAGGAATATTTGAAATGTTACTTTCAGAAAAAAGATCATTAAGCTTAGAGGCATTTAAATTTAGACAACTATTTGATATGTTCATCAAACGTATGTAGGGAATGATCACGTAATATACTTACTAGAAACCATGGACTGAAAGGCGAGCCATGAAGGAAGAGGTAATGTAATGAGAGGGGGTGTGTAGTTTTTCTTCCGCCAGTCTGAGGATGATTTTGTCCGCGTCTTCATTTTCCGGAATACCTGTGACCCTTAGGCAGTTACGGCGTGAATACTGTTAAAGATTGTTAAGTTCAGCTTTGAGTTTCTCGATGGTAGCAGAACCTCGGTCTGCTTGGTCCTTTAGCTAAGTGAGATCACGATTGCTTTGCTCCAATTTACATTCTAAGTCGTGAATTTTTCCCGTGTCCTCTTCTAGGGAAGCATTTATTTTTTCGAACGTCGATCGAACAGCTTCACTAACAGCCGTTGATATAAGGAGCCGTATTTCACTGCTTTCTAAGAGACTTGACGAAGCTGTTGACTAATTCATCCTGATCAGAAATTGAACTCTCGCTGTTCTTGGACCTGGTAACAGTCGGCACAGCGAAGCGACTCGGAGAACCGGATTTTTGTATCGATTAAAAGATGACACACAAGAGAACTATAGAAGAACTATAGCAGACAGGCCAAATCTTTTCCTAACAAAATAGATTATCATCTGATCTTTGACCTGGTGAGTACTAAAGGGTGGCTTGACCGGGTCCTCCGTCAGGTTACAAGAAAAGCAGTTTCACTGAGAAGCTAGGCTAAATGATGAAGCAACGGCAGAAGATATAGGCTGCTTGTTCCTCTGATTAGATGTAAGGTGATAAACTTTCTTTTCTTTTCTTGTCTTTTTAAAACAAGAATGCAATCAGCTCTAAACCTTCAGAGGGCTGAAGAACGTATCATCTACCCCATATTAAGGGGCCTTGTATGCAAAATCGTGGTTATTCGTTGCTGATAATTACCAACGATGCCCCTTGGACAAACTATGACGTCACCAAGTCTTACTTACTTTACTACTTTTACTTACTTCAAGAGCTGTTTGTGCACTTGTAGTTTTCTGTTGAATCCAAATCGTGAAATTAAAAAGCGCACGAACATTTTTGCTAGGCAAAAAACAAAAAAACAAAAAAAAAAACAAAAAAAAAAACATGTAAATCATTACGAGCAAAATGAAGAAAAAAAAAAGGTTGGGGTTGTAGACCGTATCAGGGAGCAAAAAAACAGGTCATCCGTCGGCGACTAGTCCCCGTCGGGGACTCCATACTTTATCGTATTGACTAAGACTCCCCGACGAAACTGTCAAAAAAAAACCGACCGGGAGCAGCCTTCCCAAAGGGGACAAGACCCCTGCCTCCACCTGGCGCCACCCGGGTTACTGGATGACGAAAACAACCCTTTTTCCGCATGCTCATCACACGAAAATTCCGGATTCGTATTGGAATCAGAAATTGAAAGCCAAAAGGCTTTGTGATTCCTTGCGGGTGAAATGTAAGTCTACTGTGAGTGTTTCAATTCGAAAAAAAAATAACATGCACCTGTGCATGTGACTTAAAACTTTACCTGCACAAAGAGATTCCACCTTTTGATCTCCGATGACCTCAGCTAACCTTTAACCTCCACCAAAAATGATGAGCACCATTTACTCCATATGGGCCTCCACATATTAAGTATGAGATTCATCAAAATAGTCCTGCTTGAGACAAGGTGTTAACCCTTTTGACCCCTGGTGACCACAAATGACCTTCGACCTCTACCAAAAACAGTAGGGTTCTGCTTTTCACCATAAAATATTTCCAAACTAAGTATGAAATCTATCAAAACTTCCTACCTTGAGATATTGTATAAAACAAGGTTTTAAGACTTTGATCCCTGGTGACCCCAGATGACCTTCGACCTCTACCAAAAACAGAAGGATTCTTCCTCGCACCATAACGTATCCACATATCATGTATGAAGTCTATCCAAGCTTCCTACCTTGAGTTGAGATATCATGCAAACAAGATTTTCAGAGTTTGACCCCTTGTGACCCCAGATGACCTTTCACCACCACCCAAAAATTTAAGGGTTCTTTCTCTGACCACAACGCATCCACATATCAAAAATGAAATCTATCCAAGCTTCCTACCTTAAGAAATTGTGTAAACAAGGTTTTCAGAGTTTGACCCCGGTGACACAAGATGACCTTTGACCTCTACTAAATTAGTAAGGTTCCGTCTTCACGCCATAACACATACACATATCAAGTATGAATTCTCTCCAGGCTTCCTACCATGAGCAATCGTGTAAACAAGGTTTTCAGAGTTTAACCCCTTGTGACCCCAGGTCGCCTTTGACCTCCATCAAAAACAAAAGGGGTCATTTACTTAATATGGGAAATCTACATGCCAAATATGAGATCCCTGTGTATTACCATTCGTGAGATATCGTGTAAACAAACAAAGCGTCACATACACCAAACATACGCACATACACGACATGTACCATCGCTTAGATTCTTTGCCTGCCTTCGGCAAGGAATCAAAGACTTGAACTAGACCACCAATGGTGAAAACTTCGACTTCGGCGGTTCCAGAATTTCACGCACTAAAAAAAGGGGGGCTGACTCCTATTTTATATAAGGGAAAATTTAGTAAAATAAAGAGGGGAGGGAGATGGTCTAAGGAAAATGAATTTTGAAATTTATGCACTTGAATGGTATCAAGTTCTGCCATCTGGCAATTAAAAAAAAAAAAAACTGCCTACTGAGGAGCTTTGTGACCGTCAAAAAAGTGGAGTAAAAAAGGAGGGTACATTCGGGAAAGCTTCCTCTGGAGCAGCGTCTCAGGGTAGTGCAATTTCGGTAAAAGAACGCCTATGTGCGAAAACACAACTTGAAAACAGCCATTTATTGCCCTTCAGTGGCATCTCATTCAAGCTGCCTTCTTAACAAGATCAAGGTTGACCTTTGGGTATCGATTAAGCAGGCAATTAAGCTCCAGCGACTTCATATAACCATCGATCTAGACAAAATTTTAGTGGTAGAATTTGCATGACACGTTCACATCCTCTCCAAATTTCAGATCCGTAGCTTACAAAACCGATTGATAAAAATTTTGAAAAATTGGGTTAAGATTGGAGTTGAGGCTTTTATTGAAAGATTGTTTCTTCCTTGGGAGCAAATTCAAGTAAAACAAGTTGCATTTTCAAAATGGATTTTCCACCTTTATCTGAACAGCTTTTTTTGCATAACTTGTAACCAAACTTTAACAAATTTACAGCCAAATATCGACATTCTCATATGCTATTCCATGGGAAATGGACAGACTCCTTCCCGCACGTGCGACAAGTTTGTCGAGATGCACAGACTGACTACTTGCCGCGCGTGCGACAAATAGCCCGGGGTTGCAGGTAAAAGTGGCACTTATTCGTATATTCTCCTCAGGCGCCGCGGAACGGAAAATATATTGGGGGCTAAGTGCTCGGAAGACTCTCTAAGCGGAGCTCTACAATCGGTTGGCGCGGAGAGTACAAGAAAAATTTTCGTTTTACAAACCCTCCAGATGGCCGGAAACGGCAGATCCCGAGTGCTTTAAGCTGCATTTACTCAGCCCTGAAATATGGATCACATGTCTGCAACACTTGAATTAATGGAAAAAATCAATCTATGAAAAATGGTAACACATGTATCTGAGCGGAGCGCCACCATTCGTTGGCGCGGAGCGGACAAGAACATTCTTGGATTTACGAAACCCTCAGATGGCCGGAAACCGCACTTCCCGAGTGTTCTAAGCTATATGTAACCAGCCTTGAAATGTAGATCTCATGCTTGCAATATCTCAATTAATGATAAAATTCGATTATTGAAAAATGCTTACATATGTTTCCGAGCGGAGCATATGCTGTTCCATGGGAAAAGGACAGACTCCTTTCCGCACGTGCGACAAGTTTGTCGGGATGCACAGACTGACTACTTGCCGCGCGTGCGACAAATAGCCCGGGGTTGTAGGCAAAAGTGGCACTTATTCGTATATTCTCCTCAGGCGCCGCGGAACGGAAAATATATTGGGGGCTAAGTGCTCGGTGCACCATTAGTTGGCGTGGAGCGGACAAGAAAATTTTTGAATTGAAAACCCCTCAGATCCTCAGAAACGGCACTTCCGAGTTTTCTAAGCTACATGAACCCAGCCTTGAAATATTGATCTCATGCCTGCAATTTCTCAATTAATGAGAAAAAATCAATCTATGAAAACTGGTAATATATGTTTCTGAGCGGAGCGCCACCATCGGTTGGCACGGAGCTGAAAAGAAAACTTTTGGCTTCACCACCACCCCAGATGGCTGGAAACGGCAGTTCCCGAGTATTCTAAGTGTTGTAAGCTGCATGTTACCCAGCCTTCAAATAAGGATCCCATGTATGCACTTGGAAAATATTGGGGAGGGGGCTGAACATACCTTTATCGCCCTCACATTTAAGTTGGGTACTGAGACCCCACACCCCCCCCCCCCGCCGATTCCGCCGCTACTGGTATTCTCAGCATGAATCCCGAAGGAAACAGACATATGTCATGAAAATGATGACTAAGCATGGAATTTAAAAATCCATTTTGAAATTGTAACTTTTTGGTAAGGTGGCTGGTTGACTTCGGGATTAAATGCTTGATCGTGCCCATTAAATGCTCCCTGACGAAAGTAGAAAGTTTTCCGACAAGAGGCCATGGTCCCCATTCCCCACTACCACGTCTCCCTGTCTCTTATAATTAACTTATCTGACTACAACTTACCTATATATTATACTTCCATACAATACATATATAGGAGTCCCAGAGCCGGGGGCACTTGGGACAGTCATTTAGCTCTTTCATAAGAGGACTGGTATGATAGATTGGGCTCTACTGGTTAGGCTATCTCTTCAGCTAGCGGGTGGGTGCTTGTGCACCGACCATAAATGTTCAACAAATTTAGTCTAAAAGATCGTAGTCGCGAATCCATAGATTCGTATCAGAAGGGGGTGAGACTGTCAAGAGCTACTGATGCAGGGAAGTGGACTGAGGGTGAAGTTTTTATTTATTTATTTTTTCAGACAAAATAACAAGGTGCAAGTTGTTGCATTTTAGCTGTCGTAATTAATTACTTTGTATTACAAAACCGCATAATGAAAGTAACAAAAATAACTGAAACTAATTAGCTGGACCTAGACATACGACGTTTGGGAAGTTTTATTTTCAGAAAAAATGCCCGAATTTTTAGACCTTGCTCGGATGTCATGTTGAGTAAATGGATGCAAAATAAAGTGTGATGGCGGAGGGACTAAGATTTGTCGAAAAGCAATAGTGTGAGGGTAAACTCTCTCGAACCAATTGGCATACGAATGTAGGCGTGGATCTAGGGTTTGGGCATAGAGGAACACCTTTTCGACTTTGGTAAGCAATATAAAACAGTATTTAAGCGGAGCGCCACCAATGATTGGCGCCAAGAGCTTAGGAAAATTTTTTTTAATGGAAACACCTCCCAGATCACCAGAACTAGCATTTCCTTGGAGCTATTTGCCTGAGTATGGAACGATATCACGGGATTGTATATAACTAATTCTTTTTTCTCGGTAGGCCAATAAGGGGTTTATGTGTCCCCATGGTTGTGCGCCTAGCACTGTTAACCCGTGCAGCTAACTGCGCGAGAAAAATTTTGATAGTTTTGCGAAATATTTGAGAAGGTTTCGATAGGCTAGTTTCAGAACAATTTATAATAAAAAAAATGATACAAAAAGACCCATAGTTTCAGAACAATTTATAATAGAAAATGATACAAAAAGACCCATACCTCACCACGACACCAACCTTTGTACATGAGCGGACTAGAGGGGAATTAAGGCCATGACGAGGGGGATCCCCATGTCCAGGCGCGGTTGAAGTGGCAATTTTGGGTACTTATATGTTGCCATTGACCCTGGCGAAATCGGATAAACAAAAGTTCCGTGGCTAGGAATTCTGACATGCGGGGCACTGGTACCACAAAGGTGGGCACCAACCCTTTTGTTTGTAGCTAGTGGTGCCACCAGATGATAGCAGTTTGTAGGAACCATAGAGGAAGTTATATCAAGCTCTACACAGGTCATATAGCTTAAAGAAATTGGACCAACGTATGGAAGTGCACGGTAAAAGCGCAAAAAGTACCGTTTCCCTTCCCTGGAGGTAATTTAACCCTCCTCTTGCGATACAGAGACGTGAACTTTGTGGAAAGTTTCACAGGTAAACGGAACAAGGCTATGGCCATGATGGTGCTTCTTCAGCTCCGTAAGCGTAGGAGTGCTTTTCGGACGGTGAGGGGACCATGCTACCATAAGGCACTGGGATTATTCAGCATAAGAGTGCACCTATAGTTTATGCCAGAAACGTTCACTCGTACTTTAGTGCTAATAATGTTCAAATGTGATACAACGGGGATTGAAGATTGGTGGAGGAGCGTGCCGAAATTTTGGGGTACACTTCATTGCTCAAAGGAGAATTCTTGCATGCAGTCTCAACCAGGTGTGATGCCTGGATTTACCGACATAGGTGCCAAGCGCCATGACAGGGGACTCTAAGCCCCGACAGGTGCAATGGGTCTAAATAGAAGGCGCACGCAGTGCGCCCAAAATTTAAGGGTTATATTGAAAAAGATTTCACATTTTTGTTTTCATTTATACAAGTTGGAAAAGTTTGGGTTTTTAATGAGGAACGTGCCCTACTTAAGAGCAAAACCAAAATTTTTGTTTGGGCAACTGCATGGTCGTCGTCGGGGATTAGATTATCTAGCCCTTTACGGCCCCAGCGAAACTGAACATTCTCCTTACAAAATATGTTTGATGGCGAGGATAAGAAAGAATCTTCCACTTAGGCGTAGGGAAGCTGTACAAGACTGGGGGAGGCTGAACCTTGTTTCGAATATTTTTCCTGGGGGAGGGGTCTAAGGGGAGGGGGACACCCCCTCCCCGTTGGAAAATGTTTGGATATTTGAGGGTCCTTAGATGCAATTTGGTGCATCATTTTGGAAAAAATTGTAAGTTAAATTACTGCGAAGTTTTGACATTTCTTAGTTTTTTTGGAAAATTTTTGTTGGATATTTGAGGGTGTCTAGATGCAATTTGGTGCATTGTTTTGGATCCATTCTAGAGTAAATTACTGCAAAGTGTTTATTTTTCTTAGCCCTTTGGGAAATTTTTGGATATTTGAGGGAACTTAGATGGATCTGGTGCATCATTTTGGACAAAATTTAAGGTAAATTACTGCAAACTTTTTACATTCCTTAGCCTTTCGGAATTTTTTTGATATGTCATATGGAATAGTTTTGAAAGTCCTTAGATGCAATCTGCTGCATGATTCTCTTCAAATTCTAAGATAAATTACTACAAATTTTTTACATTTCTTACAGAAGAGACAAACAACTGGTTTTCGTGCTTGCAAAGTGTGGGGGGCTAAAGCATACTTCCGCCCTCCACAAATTTTGCTTGGGGGGATGGTGCCCCCCAGACCACCCCGATTCCTATGCCCTTGATCTTCCATTGAAAAGAGAGCAAGATAGGAAAAAAAGAAAACAGGACAAAACGTCGCGACGATGCATTTTTGTGTTTCTCTAGAATCAAGCCTACACAGAAAAAAATTTGTGGAAACGTTGAATAAATCCAACATGTCAGACAACGGTGAACGTTTCTGATAGATAGAACTGAAGACGAAATTTTTTTAAGTTATAGAAAAATTGTTACAGAAATTACTGGCAATGGTCCTGATAAAGAGCCATGTGGAATATTTCCTGAGCAAATCTATTTCTTCACCACCACTAGTGTATATAAAATTTTGCAGATTGAAAAATTGGGGGTGGGACTTTATCCCCCTCTGTAGAACCCCGCCAGCCCATTCCCCTCCCCTTGCAGTTGGTAGTGCCGCTGAGCAGAGTATAAACATGTATTGATCAATCTATTCATATCCTGATATGCAAAACTGGAAACGTACTAGATAGCAATAACAGAAACAAAAGCTTTGAGTTTTGCAGGTTAAAACATGTGTTTTATTTTTACCACTGTATACAGTCTATTCACAGGATAACCTCATTCCCCATTTTGCGAATCAAAAACTGGGAAAACCAACTAAGAAATCATTGCTCAATTTGGCAAAGGGGTCATTTCACCTCATTTTCAAAAATTTTCGAAAGCATCCCAACAGGTCAAAGGCCTATATACAATAAGACTGTCAAAGTCACACTGTCATGTATGGTATTACTTCTTAAAAATGAAACTTTCATGTGACACAGTTGCATGGGTTTAGAGCTTGAACACCATTCGATCGAGAAGTTAGGACTAGCACAATTCAAAAATGACTCTTGGTCATAATAATTACAAGTTCATGTTCAGAACTGTAACAATGTGGTGAGGGAAATGAAGGCAGATGTTACAGTATTTGATGCCACAATTTCTTGCAACAAACTTGACTATGAATTGGACATTTTTTCAAACATAATCTACACTGAACAACTGCAGGAGGGGTGTCATTCCCATCTGCCACTCCTTGGTTAGTTCTCTGTTATGCCACAGCATGATGGGTGATAATCTCTGTTTCCTAGACCTTAGGTTTTACTTTTTTCATACACTAGGACTTATCTATAGAGGTAGTATTTTACCAACTAAACATAAACGAATGACATTATTCTCATTCTTTCTTAATCCATGGAAGCAAGTCATAAGTACCACTTGGGGTAATTGAAAGTCTCCCTCTGGTGTTACTACCCAACCGTCTGAAATTCTAATAAGGTTTACATACAAACAGAAAACATAAGTTTCTGACTTTTGAAACAAGCCAGTCCATCTGACTGTTTCAACAAAACAGAGATCTTGGTCAAAACTTAATATCAACTATGCATCATTCAAAAGTTAAAAGTATAAAAAAAACACTACTGGGCCTATCTCTTTCCCTGCTGAATTCTGCTGGATGTGGAGAAAGTTTAGCTTCCTTGTCTACAATTTGCACATTTCTGAATCCTCCTCCCCTCATGAACAACCATATCACCCATTGAAGTTCCTGGCTCTTCATGACGTGGTCTTCGCAGCATCTCTTTCTCTGACATTGCCACCTCTTGTCCATCCCTCGTCCCAAATCTATGGCGCTCATTCTCTTCACTTCTTGGCCTGAAAAATTCTTATCTCTTTTATCCTTTCATCTCCTTAATCTCTTTCCCTTGACCGACGTAACCTGTTATCATCTTTTCTGAAATCTTTCTCTGCTCTGCTCACGATCACCCTACTATGACTGCTGCCTCTACGCCTGTCCCGAGGAGGCAACAGATCCCCCTCTGCCTCCTGAGGCCTCCTATCTTCATTTTCAAGCTCTGGTCCTGTCAAACCTATCAACCTCAGTCCTCCAAGTTTTGTCCTTCCATCACTTGTCGCTCTGTAATGATTACTTCATCTAACCCTTCAATAGGGAACCCCTCTCTTCTTACATCCATTTCTTTTCTCTCCAGTTCTTGATGAGCTTTCTCCTTAAGTTCTCCCAGAACCCTCTCTCGCCTTTCTCCCATTTGCTGTTGCTGGATCACCTTTTCCCTAAAGTCTACTTCCCCTCTTGGATCATGAAGCACTTCACCAAGCTGTTGTGCTCTGATTTCAGTATCTCTCATGGCCATCTCTTGCAGCTGTCTATCAAACATTCCTCTTGTGATCATTATCTCCCTCTCTGGTACCCCATCCTGACTCATTGCTTCCTCTCTCATCTGCCACTCAATAAACCCTTGTTCACCAATCTGTCTGTCTCTGATTTCTTGCTCATGCAGATTTACTCGATGCAGTTCCTCCGCCCTCATTTCTCTCTCCCTTAAAGATGTCCATTGCTCATCAATCCACCGTTGTTCCTTTTCTCCCATGTCTGCCTCTTTCTGCTCCCTTTCTCTCATTTCATGTGACGACATTCCTTTTTTTGAGTTTCCTGCAATCTCCTAAACCCTTGCTCTTGCTGCTCCTGAAGTTCCCGCTCTTTCAACTCACGCTCCCTCAGGTGTTGTTGCTCTTATTCCCTCTCCGTCTTTTGCCTCTCTTTTTCACTCATTCTCTTAAACTCTCTCTTCTAGCTCCAGTTGTTGCTGTTGTTCAAGAAACTGCTGCTGCCTCAACTGTTGCTCCATCAACTCCTTTTCTCTCATTTGCTGTTCCCAAATTCGTTTCTCCATCAGTGCTCTTTCTCTCATCTAATTTTTTTGAACTCTTTCTCCCTCTGCTCCTGTAGTCTTCTTGTCCACTCTAATTGCTCTTTGGCATGTTGCAGTCGTCTCTTTTCTTCTCTCATTTGCCGCTCTTGTTCCAATCTAATTTTCTCGATCCACTCATGTTCTTTCCTTTCCTTTTCTTTCTTCTCAGCTTCCAAACGCTCTTTCTCTTTTGCTTCTTTCTCCAATCTCTCTTTCTCCATTCGTTCTTTCTCTTGTCTCTTTTTCTCTCTCTGCTCCTGTTCTAGTCTCTCTTTGTCCTGTAGTTCTTTTGCCAATCTCTCCCGCTACTCCTGTTCCATTCTTTCCTTTTCCAAACGTTTCTCTTCCTGTCTCTCCGTCTCTTTTTTCTCTTTCTCAAGCTACTCTTTCTCCTTCTCCAATTTTCCTTCTCCTTCTGCAACTGTTTTTTTCTTTTCTTTCTCTCTCAAGAGCTTCCCTTTCTTGTTTCTCCTTCTCCAACCACTGTTTCTCAAATTTCTCTTTTATTTCATTTTCCTTGCGTTCTTTTTTCTTTTTCCCTTCTCTCGTCTTTATGGCCTAATTCTAGGTAGTCGCTTTCTCTTCCTTGATCCCTTTCCTTTTTCCGCTGCTATTTTCTTTCATCCTCCTCCCTCTCCACCCTTTGTCTCCATTCCTTGCACGCTCCCTAATTTTCCATTCCTTCACAATTCTTTCTTTTTCTTGATCTTTCTCCAGCTCTCTAACTTCCGATACCATCAACTCCCCTTGCTACAAACTGTTTTCTCCTTTACTCCTCTTTTGCCACCATCTGTAGATTTCCCCCTCTCAGAGGTCCTTTTGGGAGTTATATTCTTACCACTCTTGTCAGATGAAAAGTTTTCTTCCTCGCTCACATCAGAATAGTCTAAAACTATCACCATATCTTCTGATACAGTCCACAAATCCAAGCCAGGGATTGAAACCTCACTACTGCTAGAATGCTTTGTTTTTTGTGAGTCAATTCCTTTTCTATCTGTTTTGCTAGTGGATCTTTTAGATGTGCTCGTATCTGTAAAAGATGTAGGGAGACGAGAAATTAAGATTAGCCGACCTTTGTTTGATATAAAGTGCTACATAAATCCTAGATCCTAATTTTTTTCTATCCATGGTCCCCACCCTTGTGGGATACAACCAACGATCTTAGCTGCACTGCGGTTGCTTTTCCTTTCCAGAAGATGGCCAGAAATGACACTCTCATATGTAATTGCATACAAAGTGATAAAGTTGGTCCTTTGCTTAAGCAGTACCAGTCTAATGCAATAAACAAAGACTACAAAATTGCATATTTGTTCTGCCAGCTGTATCTTTCTCAATTATTCTATGATTTACCTTCATATACCCAAAATATTTGGAAGGATTCCTGCAGACTTGAAAGTGGGAATAACTTATGGAATTCAGTATGCTGTGCTAATACAGCATGGCATGAGATTTGACAACAGCAATACTGATTCTTGTAAAGCATACTAAGCAACACAAAGAACTTTCTTCATAGTCCATTCAGTAATGTGTCGATAAAATTCTGTGCCTTTTCTTTTGACAAACGCAGGATTTCCATGACTGTAACGGCTTTAAGAAAGACTATTTACAACACAATGTCCATTCACCAAACTAGTAATCAGGTCCTTCAGATCCACCAACATTACGGCAGTATCACAAAACACTTCAAAGCTACAACATGGGTTCAATTTCACACAGACATGCTTATGATGTCTTTTCTGCCTTTGTTACACCTGAGATAGATTCGGTAAAAGACAAGAACAATGTTTTTTTATTCCTTGCGGAAGGCTCAAGAAATCTATGAGAAGGTACTGTCGTGTGTAAGTGTGTATGCGTGTGTGTATGTGTGTTAATATGACGCTTTGCCTTGCTTTGCCTATGACCTTGTAAACACTTTATCTCAAGAAGGGAAATCGTGAGGGATCTCATACTTCGCACTTAGATTGCCTATATTGATTAAATGGTCCCTATCGTTCTTGTGGAGGTCAGAGGTAAATTGGGTTCACCGGAGGTCAAAAGTTCAAAATTTGTAAACACTTTATCTCAAGAAGAGTAAATGTGAGGGATCTTATACTTACTATGTGGATTGTTCATATGAAGTAGATGATCTTCATGTTTTTGTGGAGGACAAAGATAATTTGAGGTCACCAGAGGTCAAAATGTTAAAACCTTCTAAACGCTTTACCTCAAGAAGAATAAATGTGAGGGATCTCATACTCAGCATGTGGATTGCCCATATTAAGTAGATGATTCTTATTGTTTTTGTGGAAATCAAGGGTAGCTTAGGGTTACCAGAGGTCAAAAGCTTAAAACTTTGTAAACACAATATCTCAAGAAGGATAATTGTAAGGATTCTCATACTTGTTATGTGGGTAATTCATGTTTATTGCAACATATCTTATAGTAAGGAATCTCTAAACCTTTTGGCTTTCTGGCTTTAGGATGTCTTGGTAGTGTTCTCTTCTTCTGCTTAATTTTATTTATCTCCTTTTAGTATAGACTGTTTTATCTCCTCCTGCTTTTACAAGTTTACCAAATATTTATCAGTGGTATTCACAGGATGTTTAACAAACTGCCCAAGAAAGGACTTGGAAAGCCTCCTCCAGGGCCAAGATTTAGCCAAGAGGGTTTCTCCTCAACCCAAAAATTATATTTATGTACAAAATGTACAAAGAGAATGCACTGATTATCACCATACGCATGTACCTTGAGTCATCGTGAATATTTTCTATTGTTTAAGACAACCTCAGAAGTTTCCTTTAAACCATCTCAAAAATGTTTTGAAATATGCTGTCTGAAGAGTCTGGAAGCAGCTTCAAGACATAGTATTAAATATCTGAGAAGTTAGTCAATGGACAAGATTTAATTATAAGAAAACGAGGGCAATGTTTGATGAGCCAGTTCACCTAACAAATTTTCACCTGAACAGAGAGTTTTTTTTTCCACCACTATGATGTAGTCAGAGCAATAGCGAACTTTATGATCAATACCCGGGTATAATGCTCTATTCACAATTTGTTTATAATGTTTGGAACTCCTTATAACTTCGTAAATTATAAATGTCAGAACAATCCGTCAGTAGCTTCCATTCAACAAACATAAAAAAGACGAGCCCATAGAAACTGTCTACATCCGGCGAGGCCCAACTGGGATAAATCAAGACTCACTTTATTTTGTTTACACTAGACAGCTAACGTCACCTCCTGACAAAGATGCTTTCGTTCATGGACTGTTTTCAGTTTTATGTTAATCTTACGTAGTTTGTACCAATAGTAAAAAGTGACAGGTAAAGTCGGTCCTATGTAAAACTGTTTTCCAAATTTAGCCTGGTCTGCAACGTGTTAAAGTTGCGGATGATTGCAAAACTTAAGAACCAATCTTTAAAACCCCAGTGTCAAATCCCGTCGCGCCATTAAAAATGCGATTGCAAATAAGGATTGCTACTTGGGGCATTCTTCAATACAGTCTTTAAGATACAAGGGTGGACTGGCTGTGTGAGAGGAGGCGGTTACTTAGGAGACGGTTACTTAGAGTTATTAAGCTAAACTATACTGAGCCTGTCAAAACTAATAATAGATAGTTCCAAAACTAAAGAGTATATTTTGGCAAGTGGACGTTTACCATTCAGAGGTTCCATGGCTAATTGTATCTGATTTCTTTACTATTATCTTCTCGATTTTAAAGCTTATCCACTTTTTCAGGTTCCACACATATTTTATAGTACTGTCTCTTTTTTCGTATTTATCTTGCTTGAGAGAGTTGGAATGGGTGCTGAAACGATGCTTGAAGGGTTCTCTGACGTTCCAATGTAAGATTTATATTCTGTTTCTGAAGTGACATTTGCCTTTATACACCACGACACTTGTTATGCATTCTCCTCGGGTAGGGTAGCTGTCTTTTGCTTTACAGTTGTGTAAATCTGTAGGAATCGCTTTACGGTCTGTCTGCTTGGCAGTGGTAGATGTTTGGAAATGTATGATTGACTTTATATTCTTAACGCTACCGTAACTAACTTTTATATATATATATATATATATAGTCAGATAGACGTAGCGACTTAATATGAATGAGTCAGTCAACGCTGTATTAAATAGTCGCTCAAAGACCTTAGGCCATTTTCCTCTCAGTGGTCAGAGCATTCGCCTTGTGTGCGAGAGGTCGCGGGTTCGAGTTCTGCTTGAGGCTAAGTTTTCCATTCATTTCTAACATCCTCTTTCA
>WURT03035912.1:0-15015 GCA_009936505.3 Holothuria glaberrima
GTTCTTTTGTCTGGCACTTACAATTGACACTTCTTACCCTTTGCAACTTCATTCATATCTCCTGCTACCCTAACAAAGGGATTAAATTAAACAACCATTTGATGTCGTGAAGATTGCCGACAGCCAAATAAGAAATTCAGGCTAAAAATTCAAAACAAAATATAAATAAAAATAAAACCAAAAAATAAATAAAAATAAAAACAAAAAATAAAACAAAAAATAAAAAATACTTTGCAGTTGAATTTTGATCAATTTCCGCACAATTGCGCATATTGTAAAGGGTTTACACATATTCGGCGTTTAACAGGGAATCAAGGCAACACTTACGTATAAGCGACACTTCGCGACAAAACGAGCAATTTAATTTTCATTTCAAGCGACTGGCAATGCTGAAGTGATAGGCAAAATTCGGCGATGTCCTCTTCAAGATGTAGCAGACGACATGTACCTATTGTGCTTAGTTACTAACACCTTTTAAGCTTATTGAATCTTCAATGAAGTACAAAGGGAGAGGGATTAGGGGTGTTAAATAGTTTACGAGTTTGACCTTGGCGGTAAGATCATCGTCATCAAAGGGATTTGTGAAGTTTCTTCTCCTCTCCAAGTATTAGCTCCATGGTTTTTTGCACTGTGTGCATGTTGTGAGGTAGATTATCCAAGGTGTTTTACATTCAATGTGCGTTGCGATGGGAAATTCTTGCTTTGTGTGCGTGCTTTGAAATTTTTGTGACATGAATATATCTGTGCATCATACATTTTCTTGATTAACATGGGAAGAATTCCGGGTTTTCGGGACTATTTATTGTGTGAACTATAGGTGTGGGTTCTCTTGCTCTTACGAGGAGATCTCGGAGAGAGCGGGGTCGTCTGCATTTCTGTAATATTGAGGCTCGCGAAAATCGGGGAGTATGTAACAATAAAGGGTATGCGTTTGTTTTTCTTTTTAAGTTTATATGCAAGTAATTCATTTCTCGGAGTTTGCTTAGCTCTTTGAATTTGCTGGTTTACAACTGATGTGTCATATCCTCTACTGTTGAAATGAATTTGAAGTTCATTTTAGTGGAAAGTGGTAGTGTCAGCGTTGGAACAATTCCGGATGACTCTTAGTGCATGACTGTATGGCATGCTTGCAAAAATGAGTTTAGTGTGGCATGGTGTGTATTATAGGTATGCGTTAGAGTCAATTTGTTTTGAGTAGATCTTGATTTCGAGCAGTGTGTTGTTCTGTATGATCTGTAAGTCAAAGAACTGAATATTGTCTTGAAAGTTGTTGAATGTATATTTGATTGTGCGGTGTCTTGTGTTGATGAGTGTTTGAAAGAGTGAAAGGTTGCGGAGCGTAGATGTCCACAAAATTGGATGTCATCAATAAAGCGTTTCCAAGTTTTAGGGAGAATGTAACTAGTTAATTTTAGGATCTCCTGTTCAAGCTTACCCATGAATATGTATGCGTATTAGGGTGCAATAGGTGTGCCCGTGGCTGTTTCTTGAATCTATAGGTAGTGTTTGCCGTTAAATTGAAAGTTATTAATAAGGGTTAAGGTCAGTTCGAGTAAGCGTATTAATTGGTGAGTGGGTGGGTTAAGGTTTGAAAGTGTGTCTAGGGCTTCAGTATAGGCTCTTAGTCCTTCATTGTGTGAGGGGAAAGGGAAAGGGAAATGGGATTATTTTTATTGTGAAAACGTTACGGGGAAACGATTTTTCCCGTATGTACAATTTCCCCCTAACGTAGGTTTTCTTTACACAATATTTCCCCAAAGGTGAAAATAAGGCAAATATATGTATAATATATATAAACATATAAACTCAATCTGCATACAGTTTATACATGTATATATATATATATATTACATAGTACCATCCTTCATTATACGCTAACTCAGCGTTTTCGGTTCATACATACCGAACGTAATCCTTCTGAATGATAAATTTTACAGATAGGGTATATCACTTGAACGATCACGTGAACAATCGGCTTTTGATCTTCCATCAACGATTGACACACGAATCAGTTTTACTGTTTTTAAACGGAGATCATCAAAGTACAAGGTATTATTTGACAGTATTTGAAGAGTGCGACAACATCTTATTCAAAATTTGGCCCATTGCTATGTCGGATTTTGGGATTTTTCTTTGGGAAGGGGGTTGTTTTTGTGTTTTTGTCTTGTAGTGGCTGTCGGAGGATATTTAAGGTCACCAAAAGTCAAATTGCGAAAAAATCGTAGAACATGATATCTCATAGGAGGTAAAGTTGAGGAATAAACATCATTGCGACAAAGCCTTTTTAGTAAGGACTGTCTACTTTAGGCTTTTTAGAGTTTTTTTTAATAGATTTTTAGGCATCCGGTTATTGTTTTCCACTAATACAGCACGAAATGGCTGCATTTTGGTTTGGTCTACCTCATACAATTTAAAATTGCTTCTGATGGTGAAGTTTTCAGTTTCAAATACAGTGTGTACAAGATAGTTTGCAAATAAGACCTGAGGCGCCAGATCCCATTCTTCATGCATCAAGGCGGGCTAAGGTTTCTCGTTTATTTTAACTTCCAACCAAGTCAACCTATATGAGCTGACCAAGGACATTCTATCTTTCTCCCCGACATTTAGTCAAACAGTCGGTTATTTTCTACCAGTGCTGGGTTCACCTGGCTGTTCACAGTCGGTTAAATGTTCGTAACTACATCACTTTTGCTCTTAACTTTAAAAAAGCTTATCACCAAACATGTATTACCGGACGAATCATTTTCGTTTGTCCGTGGAGAAAATAAAAAACTTCAGGGGACTTCTGTGGTTCAGTATATACCAAACATAAACATGAGTGCGACATTTGGGTATGCATCCCGCATTACAGGCTTTGCTTCATTCCTAAGGATTAGATGGGTTATTAAGAATCTATTTCCATGTGGTATGTAGAAGAATGGATTGTTAAGCCTAAACAAAATTCTGTAATGTAATGCAAAGCCCTGTTCAAGGTATATTACGACAGATTTACTATTTCAGTTCTTTGTACAAGATCCTACTCAGGGCCTTCTTGCACTATATAGATTATAATAATAGTGTACACATGCACTTGACCATATTTTTTTAAATTGATTCACACCAACACTCGCAAGTGTTGTAGTAATGGTGCTGACATGTGGAATGACTAACCATAAAAACAAGGCAGACTGGTGTACATGTGTATTGGAGTAAATGTTTTGTACAAAGGAAGTTAATACATGTTTCAATTAAGAAACGCGATCTAAATGGGGAACATAAATAAGTTAATGTACCAAAAAAGGTAGAAGTTGTAATATACGAAGAAAAATAACGCATATATCATTTTCACTGTGTGACCAGGTAATTGTCTCAAGTCAGGAAATAGAATTTTGCTGTACATATACCAGGTAAATTCTTCATTTCATCATTTAATCAGCAATATGCGGTCTGTTTCTCAGCTAAAATTAACACAAATGGAAAATAAAGAAACAGGCTTGTTTTCCCTACTCCATTGCTTATGCTGAGCTCCAAGCACAATGGCAGTAGGTTCCATTTTTAAAGGAGAAATAAACCCTAGCTTTTTCTGCATCAAGACTAACATTTTAATGTATGCATCTTCCAAAAGACGCAAACAGAAGGCATGGCGACATTTATTTCAACCTAAAAAATGAGTTTAATGTTGCAAATGGTTCGCGCCACTGTTGTTTGAATTCTTCAAGTTCCCGGATGTACAATGACGAAAGCCAGCCTCATATCACATTTCAGCAGAAAATTTACCAACCCACCCAAAGTAATTAGAACTGCACACATTGTGAAAAGTAACTGCATAAATGCAAATGCAAAAATTCTGTTCGCCCTCTCTAAAGAGAATAAAATTCAAAACACCATAGAATTATATTTTTCCAGACATTATTCAGTTAGAGTGAAAAGAAAGTTTTAACAAAAGCAGAAGAAATAGTTTGCGTGACTTGGCAACACCACAGTCTGTAACCATTGTACACTATAGTCAGGGTAACACCTGCTGCGAGGTAATGTATTGCATTTTGCTGTTCGACATAAGTGAAGACTAAATGTAAACATGTTACCCTGCGGGAGGTGCTACCCTGACTAAATACACCACAACACTGATTCATACACATACAGTATACAGACTATAGAGCACTACACTGTACTGTTATTCTTTATACAAGGTAACGTTACAAGTCACAGGACGTAGGCACTCTTTACCTTGCAAGGTCAAATTTGAAACACTGCACCTAGTTGTTTGTAAAAAGAACATGGAATCAAACAGACTTACAATCTTGCTTGACACTTTGTAGCCTAAATATACAGAGAATGAATCAAGACATCGAAGCAAAGAGAGCTTGAAGAGCATGATCTCTTGTAAAGGTGGCTTAGCAATTGAACTAGTACCAGTTCTGCGATGGATTGGGAATCTGTGTGATTTTGTCTGTTTTCTGCCCAAGTGGGAAGTGAGCTAACAGTCATTAAATCGACGGTGATTTTTGACAAATATTCCTTAAGATGTTTGTGGAGAATTTATTTTCTAACTCCCATTTCTGCAAGTACTGAGGAAAAGAAAAGAGGACTGAGTGTACCTAAAAACAAGGTAGGTAGATTATAATTACTGGGGCCGGGAATTAGTTACGTGAAACCCGAAACCCTAAACATCGTTTGAAATTACCAAAGCCGTTGGCAATGCTATCTTTTTCTCGTAGGTATATTGCCAAGGCTACGATAGGGTATGCACAGCTTTTAACTTCACTGGAGAAGCATCAAAACCCGTTTCTGTGTTAGTGTTTATTCCATGTGCAATGACTGACACATCGTGTTACTTACGGTGTGACTTTTTAACATCATATTTGAAGCGCTCTCTTTTTTGAAAACAAGGAAATGGCTATTAATATCATAGGTGCGTTTTTGTCAACCGTTAATGTTAGTTTTTGATTGACAGGTCTATTGTGACGTCACCCGAATAACTCGTTCTCCATGGTTATCATCTAACAGAACCAACACCATCAACTGGTTGTTAGATCTGTTAGAACTAGGCCACGCCTACTAACAGTTGACTAAAACGTACCCCATGTGTGTAAAAAAAAATAATTGGAAAATTCATGAAAATTTGGGGAAATACTGTTTTGACTGGCTTTTTCAGAAAAAGCGTTAAAACACTAGTCTCTACTAGTGGTTCACTGCAAAATCTGTGGGTTGGCTCTTCTTTAAAGTTTTTGGTATGACTCGGCCAGGATTCGAACCCCCGACCTTTCGGCTGCAAGTTGAAACACTCGACGAATGAAGGCATAACATCAGACGCTGCAGTACATTACTGCAGCCTATTGAATCTTGAAGAACATTTTACCTTTTCTTTGGAAGAATTTAATCCTCCGTAGCCCAGAACATGAGGTAATACAATAAATTTGTGGTGCAATCTGTATGATTTGCCAAACATTGAACCTAAACAGCTTGATACTCTAATATTCTGCATTACAGGCCTGGATTTTCAGAAAGAAACTGATCTTTCAGAAGCTTCGTCCTCAAGTATATATGTAAGTGACGTTGGATAAAATCTATCGTCTAAAATAAACTATGGACATGTTTGTTCTGTTCTACAAATGCCGTCTCTAAAACTAAAGATGAGCCTTAGTCCAAGTGGGAATTATATCAGTTTGGATCAAAGAGTAATTGCCTATTGCACAGGGTAGCAAACATTTTGCCAAATTTCCCAATTTTGGAAAGAAACCCCTAGACATCCATAGGTAGACTCACGCACGTGCACTGAAAGTCATAATCATTTCTTAGATTTCACAATTTTGCCGGTGTTTCCTTGGAGAGATAATGTGGATGACCATCTCGATTGAGGAATCTTTTCATAGTTTAAAATTTAAGGTGGATTAAGTACAAACCGGCGGTATTTTTGACAACATTTTGTTTGTAAGGATAACACCTTGACATTATGCATGTCTGACTCCCCAAAATTAAATCAGTCAAAATATCCATTTCAGGAATTCTTCAGGGAAACAACCAGATCCTCAAAGAGCAACGACACAAAATTTCAAAAGTGGTAGGAAAGTGGGGCAAGGGGGGTGCGTGAATGGCAAGCAGAAAATGAGAAACAAAGGTTGCGCAAGTGTATTGCTCCTGCAATGTGTCTTTGTATGTAATTTTGTATTCATGATAAAATGCTTATGTTAAAAAATTTATAGCAGAAATTTCTGGCCTAGTCTCAGAAGGGGGACTCGATTAGGGATACTGATTTAAGACCTAACGTAATATGTTAAAAAAAAAAAGCGGTACCGATGAAACCGACAGCTATTCACAGGAGTAAAAGACAGTTATTTTTTTTCCAAGGTAGAATACAATTGTGTCATTTCTATGACAGAGGTACAGAACTGAATACGATTTCCTTGCTGCATTTAAAAAGAATAATGATGGACAGCATCTGTTTGAAGTAGCAAATATTGCATGCGTTCATGTTGGCGTTTTAGATCAATTTTACTGACACCAATATTATTATGTACAAATGTGACATTGAAACCAAACTTCATTCTTTCAATTAGACTGAAAGGCAAAGCACTGTGCAACTATTGGGATGCTTTAAGTTACAAAACAACTTTGTTGGAACAATTCTTGAAAGAACACTTTAGAAAGGTCAGAGGGGGAATTTGGTAAGTGCAAGAAATGTGGAAGGCTTGTGTGGCAGCATAAAGAGAATTCAAAAGCGATGAATATCTGCAACGATGAAAGTCATGTCAAATATCACGGTATTCTGATATTGTTGCTTGGATTCCCATAGGTGTGAACATTTGCTTAGATCGTTCGAGTAAAATAACCTACAAAAGTAACAGTATCAACGATACAACGTGACAGCTGTTGATAACGTCGTCTACGGCAAGCACACCGTACACAATACCAAATTTCAATGTTACTGTTACAAGTACCTACAAAATTGCTTTCCAAACATAAAGTCAACTTAGAAGAAAAAATTTATATATATATATATATATATATATATATAACAACAAAGGTTATGCGTAAGATACATCATTACCCAACCTTCATTTTTAATGTGTAATTTTGAATTGCGTGAAAGCAGCGATATCAAATGAACTATGCTTCTTGAATACACATTTAAGTCACCAGCATTGATTTAGCAATACTAGGGGCCTTTAAGGGTTAAAACAGATCTTCATTACGTTCCGCTTTACTGCTGTTAGTTTAAAATTACTTCAAGAACTGTAATATTGTTACTGCTGAATTGCTCATCCCCAAAGCATGTTTGCCTTTTATGTGTCAGTAATGCGGATGCATATTTTGGGGCAGTATTGTTTCAATAATGAAAATTGCAACGTAACAGTCTGTAATATTCCGTTGAACTACTACTGTTGGGCATTTAACCTTATTAAAACTATAGGAATTGCTCTCCTAGTGGCAGGTCTTAAATTAACGACTGCATTTTCCCTTTAAGGAGGAATTAAAATATAACTGATTTTCATCATGCTTGGTTTGTATTATACCTTATGTTTTGTTGTTTTTCAGTATGCTGGTGTCTTGGACGTATGGGCAGACGTTCCTCAAGGAGCGAAACTGTTTGTCTGAAAATTTTGCGAGATTGGAAAACACTCAACACTGTAAAAAATATCTGTAAATTAACAGTTACCGGTAAGTTCTGTAAAAATTTTCAGCACTGTTCCTGTATTTCTACTTAACATAAAATGTTTTCCGTATTTCACTTGGTTTACGAACTAAGTTTGTATTTTTTACGAATCGTAATTCACAGTTATATTCAGTAGCATTTTGCAGAAAATATCTGTTCTTTTATATTTTCGGAAATATTCTCTAAGTTTAGAAGACGTTAAACGTATTTTCAGCAGTTTACCAAAAAATTTGTTTTGCAATTATGCAAATTAGAAGGACACCTGACTTGTTAAAACATAACACTGCAAACACACTGCAGGGTATAGGTTATTAGTATCACAATAAAGCACTGTGTAACCTTCAGCTTAGTTCAGACTGACCCACACTCCTTTTACCTACTTAAGTAAGCTTGGCCAAAATTTTAACATAAAAAATGTAAATTTATGCTTAGGGCAGCTCTAAACTAATGAGATCTATAGCAAAAAAAAAAAAAAAAGAAAAGAAAGAAAGAAAAACTCTTTTTTGGACAAAGGATAAGTAGTAAATCAATGCAGGAAAAGAACATTGAGATGTATGTATTTCTTAAAAACTATGTAGTAAGGTTTTAACCTATAAACAATCAGGGGCGTAGGGAAGGTCTAATCTTTTTTTTTGGGGGGGTGTAGAGATGATATTTTGCCGACAGATCTGGTAATGCGTAAGACGAGCGCGAGTTTAGAGGGTGGGGTCCAGGGGCCCGCCTTAGGGCCCCTGGTGGGGTCCAGGGGCTCTGAGGTTTTAGCAAGTCCCAGAATAGGTATATTTTTGTTCATGATACATTAATCAATGCAAAGATTCCTAGTAATTTAATATGTTAGGCAATTCCTCCCGTCATGCCGCTATACTTCAGGAGCTGAACCTGACGTTCAGAATTTGAACACTATGCGTTCAGCATTTGAACACTAGACTCGTCAGGCGTTCAAATATAGTAAATGTTCAAATACGCGTCCGGCGTTCAAAAATGGAGAAAAGTGTCCAGAATCTAAACACTAGCGTTAAAAAATATGCTTCGAACGCCAGGATTCGCTCCAGTTGCGTGCCCAGTATTTCTTTTGAGGAGACAATACAGTATGTCGTGTGATCGGCGGCCTGATGGAGGAGTCTAAGGGGAGGGGTTGTCCCAAATTTTTGGAATTTAAAAGGTGCCTAGATCGCGAATGGTGAAATATTTGAGTGTATTTCTGCCCTAATGAGGAACCAATGATCTTGGTGACAAATATTTTACTACATAAAAATATTGTACCGCGGACATAATGCACGGATTGAATCAGTGTACTTTCTGAACTTCGAGATGGAAGTAGGAGAGTGGGGCTCGGAGGTTAAAATAAAGACTTGTGAATTAGGAAGTCATGTCGCAATTAAAGCAGACAAATATGATATGCTGACAGCAAGGAACTGGTAAAATTATTCTGGTGAGGCTGATTCTGTCAAAATATACACCCGCGTAGAATTTGTTCGTCAGATGTTTTTGTGCGACATTTGTCGCCATTAATGCAACATTGTCGCACAAATAGGGCCGGCAAGAACACTGGTCATATGACCCGAAAAAGCGCGCCTATACGGAAGCCTTAAATTCCCTTTCTTTCCCCCAGTTGCCGAGTCACTCGTCCAATTACACCACCGGTCGTTGATAAGGCCGTCACATATATGGTGAATTTGCCGACGGACCTTCAACTTGAATAGGCCAATCAGATGAAGAGCCGAAAATCGAAATAGCCGATCACAGACTGGCCGCACGTTCCAGTTCTCTCTTTCTCTTTTTTATTTTTATTCTCCATCTTCCCTTTCACTTCCTTCCTTCCCCCTTACTTTCCTTTCTTCCCTCTTCTTTTCCCCCTCCCCTTCCCCTCTCCCCTTTTTGCCGACAGACAGAAATTTTGCCGACGGTGATCAAATATTGGGGTGTGTGGCACCCACACCCCCGCTTGCTACGGCCCTGTAACCAATGTGTCATAGGCGTGGTACATATAACAAAGCGTACATTCTGACTGTTAACAAATTATCTTCAAATCTCATTTTGAACGCCGCCCTTGGACTGTGGCTCTCTTGACCAAGACACGAGGGGACATTGGAAAAAGGAAAAGCATTTTCGAGTGCGAATCTAATGCATATCATTTTGATTATGTCATATGGTCTGTCTGTTTTTTTGCAAAGATTATCTGTAATGTCAAATTACAGAAGTTGTCTGGAAGCTTTGCTGCCAGAAATTGTCGGTACAGTTTTTTGTCTGTTTTTTTTTGCATTGTTAATCTGTAATGTCAAGTTTTTCTGGAAACTCTGCTGCCAGAGTTTTTCTGTTTTTTTACAGTGAACATGAAGTATTTTACTAAGTTTTTACTATTTAATCTAAGTTTGTTCTTGGAGGTGCTGACGACAGATCTTCAGTCCATGATTGGTAGTAATTATGGTAGCTTTTTACAGGTCAATTGTGGTTTTTATAATTTCAGGAGAATCAAGGAATGCTTGTTGAGCTGAACCTTTCCGTGTTGTATTTAAATAGACCAGTGTGACAATTTAAATTAAGAAGTGACATTTATTCGATGATGAATATTTCCCAGAAAAAAGGAGTCGATATCTCATGTTTTTTACGTTTTGTAGATTTTGCCTGAAAATATTTTATTTTGCAAATCTGTTGACAGGAAACATAAATTTCGAATTATTTTCATGGAAATATCATTGGAAACAGACCTTAGACGAAACTTAAAAAAAAAAATTTCGACGGGGGAGGGGGTGAGGTTTTCCCCCTTTCTCCCTGAGGCCACCCCTGGCGTACGGTAGAAACTGCTCTTACATGGTCACGTTAGCTTGAATCATGAAACTAACTGACTGTAGTGAAAATTCAAGGGCAAAAGACCCCTTTCCTCGTTTAGGTAGTTTCCATTGTAGGACTTGAAAGTGTTAAGGGATGTAAGGTAACGTATGTGTGTACTAACAAACTTATACTTAAAAAATACGGAGATATTAGTACCTCAAGTAGTTCAATCCAATACAATATTGAGTCTATTGAGTGATCTCAGATGTCAAAATTTAGAATAGACAACCACAAAAACCTAAGATTTCAATTTTCTTAATTTCTTGTAGATTTGAATGTAAGGATCAAAATTTTCCCTATGAATTATGTAGCAGCCTGGCTACCCATTGATAAAAGGTAAGGTCATGTAATGGCCTACTTTAAGATAATTTATTAATCAACAATAGCTGTAACCTAATTGCCAACAGTGCTGCTTTTGACGGAAAGGGCGCATTCGACAAATCACTGCAAAAAGACCAATAGATATTTTAAAGAGAAAGTTTAGTATACTCTGTTAATTTCACCGCTTATTATGCTAAAGAAGTTTTCTACTCAAATGGTGCAGCAAACGAACATTACTTGAGATTATACGGCCAAAATGATCTAAGTAGCCGCTATTTGGACCATTTTAACGGTCATTAGGATCATTTTGCGTTGACGGCAACTCTCCTTTCACGTAAAATTAAAAGGATCATTAGCACAGCACACTCTTGGCCCATTTAGCAAAACATACAGCAACGTACCATTATCTGACTAATATATGATACCAATTAGCAGCATTGTTAATTCTTGGAATTTTGAAAGCGATTTGGTCTTGACTGGTGAATTGCTTTTACCACATAGTACAATCGTCGGTAGTGTTATTAGCAAAACCAATCTATTAATAATCGAGGACAGAAAGCTCCTCCGAGAGACTTTAATAGTGATAATAATTGCATCAAAATCCCCACACTGTCATTACTTTAAATTATTTACATTGCATTCTTTCAAAGTCGTGGAAGCTCACATGGAGAGTTTGTCTGATGCAGTGTGTACATAACGTGTAACAAGTTTCCCAGCTGGAAAGGTTGGTATTTGCGTAAACCTGAACGTGCATATACCGCCAACCATTTGTCTTCAATCGTTTTTCATAATCTTCTTACCATGTTATGCATGTGAACGTGGGACCTATACACAGGGCACGCTACCATCACAGCTGCAACGTTGTCGTCCATGTACGTACACTATGTATAGCCTAACTACCACTTTTGTCACAAATACCACTTTTGTCTTAACAACCCAATTTTGTCATAAATATTGCCCACTTTTGTCACAACAATCACCTTTGTCACCACAACGTGACAAAAGTCGTGACCTCCGCTGTGACATAAGTGGGTAATGATTGTGACAAAAATGGGTTGGTGAGACAAAACTGGTTGTAACATACGTACCACCTGCGCTCTGTAGCCTGTGTATCACACACAAACATCTTCCAACTGGATGCATGCAGTCAGTTTATTTTGAAGCTTACACTAAACGTGGAAAAAGGCAAAGCAATCGGCCGGCATCGGTACTTTTGTCAAAAATTCATGCAGGCTACCCACCAATGGTGGTGGCGCTCTGCCTAGATACTGTCATGTAGGCCTCTTAGTTCTATCCGACAAATATTGTAACCAGAGTGATACTGAACCCCTCCCCCATGTCACCTCTTTATGATAAGTAACTGGCCCGCCTTGATATGTAAGAAAGATTCTGAGTCTAAGCATTCTGAAGATATTAAAAACTAATGTAGTAACATTTTCCACCGAAAGCAAACTTGAAGCAAACATATATAATGTTATGGATCACAATGAAGATCTAATGTTTTTGTTCCGATATTGTTCAGTACCTTCCACTCGAAACTACCAAAATCTAATTAATGTTTACTTTGAATGCACCCTAGACCTAGAAATGTAAACCTAAATTACTCTAAGGACAAAGGAGCAGCCCTGTTCAATCCAATAACAGAATACCTCCGAAAAGTAAAGAAATGCGGACATATTTTACTTAAAGGGGCTTATTGAGTTGGTTAGTAAAATCAATTATTTTTTTCACACCTACTAAGATTTACTCACATCTTGAAGGTAAATGGTCAAACTAAGAGATTCTGCACATCTGACTCACAACTGAAATGGCACTGACAAGGTAATTAGTGATTAAAATAATTCATAACAAATTCGTGACCAGACACTTTTTACCATTATGTATTAATCATATGCAATTCCTATAAACAAAAACTACAATTTCTCACATTTTCGGTAACTGTAGGAAGTGGAACATGGGTAATGAATCTAATTTAAGACACATTGTCATGCAATAATTTCCTTCAAACTAGTCACAAAAATAGTCACTGTCAACTCAATGAGCCCCTTTAAATTTGTACCCACGACGTATTATTGTTATCGAGGGTTGTTTCACTAGGAAATAATCCTGGAATTTGTTTTCCTTTTAGGTTTTAAAATGTTATATACTCGTACAAGTAACACGAAACTTACAATTTCACTGATATGCATGAGGAAATTTTGTCACCACAAATTGTGCCGTTCTCAATTTTGAGTCACGTGATCATTGCTATCTCTAAGGAGGCCTCATCAGGGATTTTTATCCCACAAGTGGTCGGATTTGAGGAATAAAGATTAGTTTCTCTAATTGAGGTTAGACTGAGAAGACTTGTACGTAACTAGAAATAAAAAATATTAACCAGACTTGGAGATCGCCTTTCTAATGAATTGAACACAACCTCTATGTATGATGTAGACCCCAAAACACCTTGAACGGCCAAAATAGAGTAATTAGCCAAATAAGCTATCTTTTCCTTGCATATATAAAGAACCTTATCTTCACAACCACCTGTCCTTTCCAAAGCTTACCATCAAAGCTTTCAGTCAAAACCTTCAGTCTGTACTGCAAATTTGTTTCTAAATCAAGGTTAGTTTCGTAATCTAACGTTAGGGTTACCTGGACCAGGGATATTTGGCCTTAGGTGACCTAAGGCCTTTCAAACAAATCTCAATTTTTTCGAAAGCGGTAGACCTTCTCTCACTGGCTTCTCTTGATGTTGATCGCCTATTTTTATGGATAAATAACGTTGGGACGGCGTCTGCTTTAAGAGTTTCGATCGGTGGTCGAAGCCCAAACTCTGCTGCAATGTTCCTAATGAAGCAGCTTCCCTCGAAGTGGTCTTGACACACCGCGCGGCATTTGTTGAAAAAATACATAAAGTTGTCAGTCTTAATAGCATGCAGCAATTTCTTGCACCTCTCTGGAGCTTTTTTTGGCTCAGGAATAGCAAAGAACCTCTTGCCTGAGGTTGCGAAAGGTCGACGGATTTACACAACCAAAGGCCTGACACATCGGAATCTTCATAGCGTCTGTCACACTAACGTTACAACATAAGACATTAGTCAAGGTAACCCTGCAGCAAGGCCAAGTGTTTACATTTGCTCTTTTCACTAATCTAGAATGAGTGAAAATAAAAACAGTACACACGTTCCCTATGCAGCAGGGTACCCTGACTAATTTGACATGAACTGGTTTACTGTATGCGAGTTTTGTAAACAGGAAGTGGGAGTTCTACGTCACGAAACTGTTGTTATGAATTATTAAAAAGGCAGTCTTGAACACTCTGAGCCTAGAAAATACGCGGTAAATTTATTCATCTTTTTCTCCTTTTCAATCCGTAAGTCTTAAGACTTACTTAAAATAGCACTTTTAGAATATTTTTAGGTCTCGTGTAGTTGTAAACCAATCCTGGGCTATTCTTGTAAATTTTACTACCCTTGGGTAGACAGCTGACCATCGTTTACAGAAAATGTAATGGGATAAAAAGCTCCACCTACGTTTGGCCAAATATAAGATCCAGAGTGTGTCCCTCCTGCCTAGATGTGATTGCAATGTGAATGTAAATTATTCGAAATTTTAAGACACGACGTCAGTATTTTAAGAGAGAACCTGCTAAATACGGCCTTGGTGTTTAATCACAAATAAATCACTTGTAAGACATAAGGACATAGAGGTGTTGGAAAATGGAGCAGCCGCTCGATTAATACTGAGCACTAAATTGCATCATCTGTTGACGATGAGGCTGGCGTTAAGTACGTACTTTCAAGTTTCCACAGTTAGCTTCCTATAATGACTCCACTTTTCCTTTCGTTTCAAAAAGTTTTTAATGGGAATGACTTTATAACAAGAGTTGTAGTCTCGGGGGATACCATTCTTCCCGGTGGACGATTTACCTGTTTGTGTATTCAACAGGATAGTTCCCTTAATGTAACCTAAATTGTTCGACCCTTTTCGCACAGCATGGTTCGATATAGTTAAGACAATACAAACCATTGTCACCTTACCCAGTTGCCTCACGGTAACCTACAAAGTTATACATATGTTAACGTCGGGAATTTTCTTTCCCATATCGAACAGCCTAGTTTATGATGTATGTGTTTTAAAAAACGGTAAAGTAAACAACGCATGGAGGCGGTTGTACATTCGATCTTGAATTTTATACCAATCCTAGATAGAGCATAGCCCTTATCAAAGCAGGAAAGGTTCAAAGA